>VTPC01008088.1:298009-368735 GCA_011009095.1 Ignelater luminosus
TCTGTTTTACTTTCATACTTCTGTAGATATTAGAATTTTTGCGACAAAAGTCTCTTAAGAAATCAGTGCAAAAAGTGGTTATATAAACGAGAAATCTACTCTGCTAGCTTCAATAACAACTTAAACCGATCACTTGTGCCTTTCGATAGTGCCAGATTTAAACCTATGTTCTATCAATTGTAATAAATAAGCTCCCATTGCTGAAGTTCAAATTCGGATCACTCTGTAGACTTTGTAGAAATAATAAACAATATTTTTATTTTTTAGAAAGGATAGCCTTGAAGAAAATCGAAAATCAGTCGGCCATGAAGAAATATTGTTCTAAAATTGGATAATAAGGAAAAGTTACCGCTGAAATTTCATTATCTTCGATGTGTGTTGCCTATCTCTATGTAAAAGTGATAAGATGAACAGACCTTACATCATTAGTTATGTTGATTTTTTTACTTTAGAACCTGCAAAAAAGCACGTTTTAATAGAACTATAGAAGTATATTTGCTTCTGCTTTTCGTGGATTCTTCCATTTGTTTGTTTTGTTCCTTTTTTACTACTTTTGCGTCAGACACGTCAGACATTATAACAATAATCAATACTAACTACAATGTTCCTAATAATATATATTGTACTTACTGCGTTAGTTATCAATAATAAGGTTTTATCAGTGGCGTAACCTCTTATAGTACAAGAGGTGCAAAGCTCTGGAACCCATGAAAACATTCTGTCAAAATTCTATGCTTTTTATAAAGATTGAAAGCACAATATACTGGTGGATAGTCCAAAATAATTCAATGTCAAGTCTGTTACCATAAAAGATTTTCTAGAATACAGGCCTTATAGGTATATATATTCTGAATTTTCAATCTTTTTCTCATACCCAAATTAAAGAAGGTCTTTTTCCTTGCTACCTAGAATAGGTAGATATCCTTTCGGTATTGATCCCCTTTCTGAAAATTTAGGAATAAACGTTTTTTAGATCTAACTCTGTCTTCTATGGAACATATCATATCGTTCGCATTTGTTCTATATTTAAAGTGTAACTGACTGAGATAAACATTCAACAAAGGCGTCCTATAATATTTATGTTATCCTTTTTATTTAAATTATGGTTTCAACTGTTTTGTCCATTAGTCTAGCAGGGCTTAAAAAGAGAATGGCAGAGTTTCCCTAAACTAAGATTTTCCTTACATAACTGTAAGAAGTTGCAATCAAATTCCTATAATATGTGTCAAATATAGTATTGACATATTGGTATATACTAATAGTACCTGATTTCTTTTCTAACTTAAGTCCAAGGCATTATCTTCAATTCTGTCTGCACTGGGCTAGGTTTCTTATCCAATCCATCATTATTATTACTAAAAGTAACTAGCAAAGTATATCCTGGTGTTTGAAAATTGAAATATATAGATTTAATGCTTCTTCACACTAACAGTTATGTTACGCCACTGGATTGTATTACCAATAATTAATATTTGTATTTCATTTCAATTAGCTCTTTTTCTATACGTATAGTATAAGCATAACAATTAAAAGTTGTTCTTAATATAGAATAAGTTAAAAAAGATCTAATTTTAAATTTATTGCTAGTTCAAAATTCCAATCTATAGGTAACAAATTTGAATAAACAAATTCAGTGTCGGTTAGGTACTGTACTAATTATCAAAATTCAAACTCCAGTACTATTACGAAATATTTATTATTTGAGCAATTAGTAGAAGATAACAAGAGTGTTATAAATTTATAATTTTATAATTCGAAACAAACTTTGACTTATTTACATTTTATAGACCTATTATCTACACATACAACATATGAAAATAGTGTATTACAACCAACACAAGTGTTTAATTTTCTCAGTCTTATAAACAAATAAATTGTAATTCTTAACTTATATCAGAGTGTGGTGGTGAATAAGGCGGTAAGCTGTTGCCAGGGCTATGTCCTTTGTGACCACCGTGCCTCCAAGGGGTTGTTAATGCCCAAGAAGTACGTGCGCTCATGGGCGGAGCCGATGCTTGAGCAGTTCGTCTCTGTTCCTCCAACGTTTGTTGTAACCATAATTCTGCGCTTCTATCTCTCTTCTCCAGTGCCCTTTTCCTTTGAAATTCAACGAACAAGCAAGACCCAACTCCGACGAATAAGAGCAATATCAGTAAGGCAAATAATATAATTTTTTTGGTATCGCCTTCAGTAAAAAGTCCGATGCATATTCCAACAATTACGATTATAAGAATGAGTACTATCGTTAACGTTAGTATTATCAAGCTACCTCGTCGCTCTGAAATAAAATTTTTAAATATAAAAAAAACTGCGAAAATAAAACGTAATCGAGATTTTTACCTGTAGTTCTCTTGGAGCTCTCCATTTCCTAGTTTCTGTGTACAAACAACTCCGTATTGCCACTTTCTTTTTAGGTTATGAATAACATTTTTATATTTATCGATCATAGCACAAATAAACTCTCACTTAGTTGGATTAGATAATGTTTGTTTTCAACCAGATTCTAGATAAGAATTTTGCGTAACGTAAGGAATTTAAAATGCATAGGAAGGTGTCTGCTGTCTTTTATTAAACTACTTACTTATTTTTAAAGTCCTACACATCGCTAACTTACTTTCTCTAATATTTCTCACGAAAGGTTAAAAGTTGATAATATACTTTCATTTTCATAGTAGTTTATTAAAATTTAAATAATTAGAAAATAATTCTATGGATGAGAAAAAGAACTGAGTGAATTTACTTACAATTACTTTATTGTATGTCTTATTAAACTTTCGCAAACTAAAAGAATATTTATTATTATTATTGTAGATACATCAACATCTCTCAAACTCGAATTTTCAGGTTACCGATACTTTCCGTTTAAATCTTCAATTTACGCGCTGTTTGAATTCAGAAACGTATTTATGGAGATAGGTATACGTTCCGAATTACCTTTCTGCGAGTGCAGCTTCATGTACACAGATTCAATCATTCAAAGTATGTATACTTTGTCTAATTTCCGGTTTTTATAGTCAATCCCCCTCCTTTGGATTCACAAGATTATGCACACTGAAATCTTAAATTCTACATGGAATTTTATTCAACTGCAATAACACAAGATTTTGCTTGAGTTCAAGTTTTGAAAAAGAATAATAAAAGAATAAACTAATAATAAATGAATATGTAACATAATGGCTTCTGCCGGTGGCGTTAAAAGAAGATGGACATAAATAATTAACAACAATAATTCTTTAAATGTATACAAGAGCACTGGTATTACAAATAGAACAAATAATTATTTTTATATTATTGCACTATAAAAAATTTCTTGGTTTTATAAATGCATCAATAAAATAATGCTTGCTTCACATTGTTTGCGATTGATATTCCTCTGTCCGTATTCTGTAATTTCTAACAACCCCTGTTAAGTATTAACATCTGCCGTTAAAATATCAGAATACAATTTTGATTGGCCGCAATCATGACAACAAAATTTAATGAGGCTGTTAAGAACAGCAGAAAATTATTTCTAACCCTTAGTGCTAATGCGATTTTAATATTCTTCATAGTTTCATGCCTAGACACTGAAAAGGCCTATACCATTATGGTATATAGTACATCATCCTAGACTCAGTCTCTGCAACTGTAAACACCGAAAAGGTTCATCTGGTTGAATGTATGGATTTGAATCAAGAGTGGAACTTTCGATTTTCCTTGGTAGGTATACCACAGCAGTTCAGTCAGAATATTTTGCTATCCTCGCATAGATCTAGACTAAAATATTTAATTTGACAACACTGTCGATCTTGCCCATTTTGGCCCAAACCACTTTTCAAAAAAAGCTAATATCATTGCCACTACGACTATTATAGTTCCTAATCGTAGCCGGTGCCAGCTATGCAGACCATGGGCTCCGGCAGCATGTTTTTCAGGGAGGTGCGACCAATTTTGGTGAGGGGGGGGGTTAGAAGTTGAAAGTTAAATCTCACTACACGTTTCAGTAATTAAGTGGTGCGTTTTAGTAAAAAAAACACGTTAATTGCAGTTTCCGAAGACACAATCTTTCGGTAAGTACGAACAGAAGTGGATCAGCTGATTCGTGCGATTTTGTTTCTCGCGCGGTAAACATGCAGAAAAACGGGAAAACAATATTTCCATTCAATTGTGTTTATATTTGCATCTTTGTAAAAAATAAAAATTTTGAAAAATCCTGAAAATCTCTAAAGACGTCTGACAGTTCCAATTTTGACAGCTTTTCAGAGATTTTCATAGTTTTTCAGACCTTTTCAGAGATTGATTTTCTACAAGGGCATAATTTAAATATACATATTCAACGAACTCCAAAGGAGTCGTTACTGAATTTACGAAGTCTGTCTGTCTGTCCGCATTTTTTGTCAAATTTTGAAATTTTGACTTCAGATTTGGATTCTACATCAAAAACTAAAGACTATCTTCGTTTTTTGGTAACTGTTCGGGAACATGGTCAAAATGGCCGCCGAAAATTGAAAAATTTTCAAAAATTTTTTTTTCACTTTAGAATCGTATTCTACATCAAAAAAGAGAAACGTATACCACAATAGATTCTTAACATAGCGTATAACACCCCCTGCAGCAGTTTGTATTCCAGTTTGACATTTAGTCTAAAAGCTAGGGTGCACGTGCACCCCCTTCCACCCCCCCTTCGTGGCGCCCATGGACGCAGACCATAGCTGGCCCCGGTTACGTACACCATATACACCAAGGTCAATATAATACATATTTATTATACTAATCATATATACGGGGTTTTCACAGAGCAGTGGGACATAGCAAGAAAACATGTAAAATAGGTTTCTGGCAAATACTGTTATCTCCCCAGTGTTGTTTCAGAAAAATTCAAATCGCAGTTGTTCAACACTACAAATTGGACAGGTACAAAACGCGATTTTTTAATCTTATTTATTAGCGGAAATTCTGATACGTCAGATCGCTCCTTGTTATTCCAGTAATATTGTGCAATACTCTAAACCACTACTGGAAAGATAATATTTGCCGAAAACCTATTTTACGTGCATTCTTGCTATGTTCCACTGCCCCGTGGAAACCCTGTATAATATATAACATAGTATGTTCGGAAAAAACGCTAAGTAAGCCATTATATATTTATAATAACGTACGTCTTAGAGTACGTACTTTTATTTAGATTTAATCAACTGCTTATCATTATGAAAAAATTGACACTTGATTATTTAAATTGGTGTGTTCAATGGACTCAGCAGTTTTAGCTCTTAGCTTGCCTACAATTACCGTAACTTACTGAATGACAAAACCTATTATGAAATATCGCTTTAATTTATTTTCTGCTAGAATTTGTCAGTTATTCTCAGTATAAAAAAATAACTCGTTCTGTATAACTAAATATATAAGGTTTTTGTTTATGTACCTAATTTGACATATGCCAAAGTTAACCTCAAAATATACAGTGACTTATCTCATTTTGTGTAAACGATTACGAAAAAGTTTGTTCCTTAGTGATACACGCGCGCTTTCACCAGTGGTGTATTGGAAGGGGAACGCGGGGGAACGACGTTCCTCTAGTTACCAATAAATATTAAATATTCTTTTAAAAATCAAATTATTTTTATATAAAAATTGTAATATGACAATCAGCGTTCCCCCACTATTTTTTTTAGCTATACATCACTGGCTGTCACTATTCAGGCACTCAGTCTTTTTTGCAGCACTCGGCTTGAGTCTCATGTTTCAAATTTCGGTCTTACTCTTGAAATGTGACGTGACAGTGCACTTGTATCAAAAATAACTATTTTGCATATTGATGATGAAAGTTAACTTTTTTAACGAAAAATCGTAAAGACTGCTAACCCCTAACTACATTATTGAACATCTTTTTACATCTTTACATTATAATTTATGATAGAAAGGCAATTCATATACAGTAACCTAAAGAGTTAGGAGGAGAATTTAAGAGCAGCCCACTACTAAAAATTCCATCATTTGCCACGCGATATCCAAACTTTCTGTGGGATTTAGAGAAAGAGAGAATCAAAAAATGCTACAAAAATACAGTGTCATTTAAAAAACCAAAGTTGTGTTCATTTCCGGTTTAACCGGAAATGCAAAAACATATTTGAAAGTGTCACCAAATAGCACACATGCTCATAGACAATCGCAAGATAAAAAAGTTATTGAGTGTTCCCTTCTTTTTGAATGACACTGTATATTATGTACTTACCTGTTTGACAGATTTGGGATATGGAAATACTACAACTGATAATCAGACCGATTTGATTTTTAGCTGGTGTGGGTGTGCTCATTGGAAAATTACTGAATTCTTAATGTTGTTATAGTAAAATATATTGTTTTTCATATTTCTTAAGGTATCTTTATAGTTGCTTATTGTACTCCAGAATCTTCCGCTAAATTTACTCATAATTTAAAAAAGAAAATCGATTTTCAAGAAGCTTTATATGGTTTGCAAAATTTTAAGATTGTGATTGCTAATCATATTGATCATGAAATTAGAAGTGAGTATTCAATTTTTTTTTGTTCTGCAATGGTATTACAATGAAGGAATTGAAATTACAAGCTGCTGCGTTTGCTAACTGTTGAGCAAAAGCAAAGGAAGACTATGTTGAAAAATAAAAAAAAGTTTTGTTTTAACAGCCTTTGCAATTAATTATGAATTCGTCCTCGCATGTTGTGCAGACAACATAATGATAGAATCCAGTAAATTTTTTATATGTAGGATATGTAACATTGGTGACAAACTACTTTGTTAATAAAATAATAATGACCTTATATAGGATTGTTTTTTTATTGATTGTTCAGATAGAGTTGGAATAGAGAATACTATTTAGTAAAATTCAGATTAAAAAAATTTACTCAATAAATATTTATTTTTAAAATTAATTCCATATTTTAAAATTACTAAATATTTAAATTCTCCCCATTTCTTAAAATAGTTAAACAATAGTACTATAATTATAACAAATATAAAACTCTTAATTTCATGTAAATTAATTTAAATCACTCACTATTGTTAATATTTCTAGGTAAACATGGAATTATGAAGATTTTCAATATCACTAGCACGTTCTTTTGCTCGTTTCTTTTCTTTCCTATAGGCTTCATAATACTCATCGTTAGTTGGTAATTCATAGCGACATAAAGGGCAAGAATTAGTCTGTAAAGAATCTGTATGAATATAAATTACATTTACAAATAAAATCATTTACCTTTGCTAACCAAGCCTTTATACATGCTGAATGAAACTTATGTTTACATGGCATTATTTTAATATTCTCTGCTTCCTCATATTCTTTAAGGCATATATGGCATTGGCCTCCTAGATGTTAAGAATAAACTACTTCTCAAACTAAATTTATCATTACATTATTGCTTACCCTTTTGTTTGATTTTTTCTTCTAATAAATTATCAATTGCATTTTGTGAAGCAGGAGGTGCCAATTGATTTGGAAGACCCAATTCATCAAACATATTAAAATCTGCTAATAATCTCATGAGATTATTAGCATCTATTATTTCCCGATCTTCAACAGTATTTGCATCAACCCCTCTTTCTTCGAAATAATCTGCCATAATTGTCTAAACTCACTTTTTCTGTATATCTCACAGCACAATTAACTTACAAATGTGGCAATCGTACCCAACGTTCTTCTAGGAAAAATAAGTTAATATCACTTATAAATTTAATGGAATGAATGACTATTACTTTTTTAGCTATTCATAGTACTAATTGTTTAACAATAACATAACCAAACTTTTTTTGCTTTCACTTTTGACGTGTTGACACTAAAAAATCAGTCTGAGGCGTAACAATACGAATTTTGTAGAAGGCAAATGCGTATAATGTAGAATTCGATATTAATAAGCTGGACGTGTAGAAGGAAGCAAACAAATAAGTAAATTTGTTCTTGCTTCTTTAAATTCAACCAACTAAACTGTTGTACATAGTAGATTACAGTAATGGGTTTAAATTTGAGTAAAAAAGGGACTAACTGCACCATTTAAAATCAAGCACGACAATGAAGTATTACGTCACTTCGTACGGCTATCTTCGTATTGTACTTCGCTAATTATCGCCCTTCCTGCTTCTGTCAAAATCTCAAAATTGTTAATTTTGTCAGCTGTCAAGCATATGCCAAGTGTCAAGTGTGTCAACGTTGTTGATGCAATTCTTTATATTTAATTTAGTCATTCTCGTGATAAAAGTTGATAGTGTAGTGCATCAGTTGGAAGAAACGAAATAAATTTAAAAATTCGTCCAAAAGTCTTATAGTACTCCTCCTTCATGTGAATGTGTACATAACCTATCATCTGATTAAAAATTTTTTTAATTTCTTTTTAAGAATCAAAAACAGTCTAGCAATGCGTTTATATCACGTTTGTATATTTCTTGTCCTTATGTTAATAAATATTTATGCTAAGCCGGTACTTCATGTTTCTGTTTATGAAAAGTTAAACATTTCAGTCAGTGATCTAAAGTGTCCTTACTTACAAACAACTAAACTTTTTGAACCTCAACCTCCCTTCCTATCTAGCTGCACCGATTTTTCAGTTGCAAAATCCCTAACGGTTGTAAATGAAAATAATGTAAATCAAGCTGTGTGTTTATTATATTACAATAGTTTCAAACAGCTTTGTTCCGCATCAAATAATGTGTCTGAAAATGATTTGAAAATGTTTCTCTCTAATGAACTCATTGATAAAGCCCTTTCTACATATCAAAAAGAATGGATTTGCACATCATTGGAAAATAATCAGTTGTTTGCTGAAGATGCCAAACCCGGAATAGATATTGTTTATAAATATATAAAAAATGGGGAATGTGCTAGACTTTGTACAGATTTTGATGAAAATCCAAAACCTGCTTGTGCTTTGACAGCTTTAATGGTTAATTACACTATGAAACTGCAATCAAATTATGATTCTCCTGAACGAGCAAAGGAAACAGTGCCCAAAACTAAACCAAATATTACTGTACATAATGCAGATCATTCTGATATTGCACAAGGCAGTGCTGCAGAAGAGAAAAATTCTATTAAAAATCCAAATTTAGTGTTAGCTGATAAACAAAATGTAGATATTAATAATCCCATTAATAAGAATCCATCCGAGTTAAAAACTAACCCACAAAGTACCGAAGATGTTCAAAATAATGCAGATAAGAAAATTGAATTGCCGGGTAGAAATGTACAAGTGTCTGAAACTTTTGAAAATTCCAATTTAAAGAAAACCGCTACACAAAGAATATCACCAGAACTAAATCATGATTTAAATTCAGATATAAGAAATCTTTTGCCCACAACACAAGTTGTATTAAATACTGACATACCTGTAAGCAATGTCCTTGATGAGAATATAATTGCTGTTAAACAAAATCAAGATGCTCACACAATTCCTGAGCAAGAGATCAATAAAGAAGAGGGGATTAAAGAGAGCTCCCCAGAGGTACCTAAGAAGATACAAACAGTAGAAGACAATAACGAGAATGTAAATAATGTTGATGTCAACAAGAATACTGAAGTTAAACCGGAAGAACAAAAAGATGATTTGTCATTTTCACCAAATTTGGAACCTCCAGCACAGGCCAATGGTGATAAAAAGATTGAAGAAAACATTCCAAAAATAGAGGAAAAGGGAAATAGTAAATCAACAACTAAAAATGATGTAGATGTAGAGATGCCACTGTTGGAAAATGAACCAGATGATGTAGTGATTGATAAAGAAGCTACTGAACGTAAGTAATTCTTTGTCTTAGTTTATAGAAATATTACTAAAAATGTTCCACTTTTTAATTCAAGATTTGTTAATTAGTCCATAATGTTATAAGTATAACCCGGTGTAATCTTTTGTTTTTATTGCATTTTTTATGGTGTATTTTAATAAATGATTGTAGGTACTGGATAGTTAGAAACTAAAATTGTTACTTTTTGTCTTTGTTTCAAAGAAAAGATTCAAAGTTGTGAAGTATTCATCACTCTCAGTGTTTAAGGTTATTGGCAAGGTTTTCAACTTTGCATCTACTTACATATGTTTCTGGTTAGCATACAAGCTTATTGCTAAACTTTGAATTTTAGTTGGAACTCTAGTTGATGTGAAACTGTTTGATACAAAGAATCCATACAAACACAAAATCTAGGTTTATTTCACTTTAAAGCAAGATTATGTACTGAAATAAAAACTAAAACTTTGTATACCTTCTTTCTTTTATAATTAACCTTATTACCTAAAATAGGGTTATCCAATAAGGCCGAATTTTGGGCTCCCTGGAACGTGATCTCACCTGTACTGTTTGAAAGACAGTTCATAGTAGTTTATTATTCTGAAATAAAATTTTGTAATGTCAGTGTTTTACAACCCCATTCCTGCCCTCAAAGATAAGAAGTCTTAACATTCTGTACTCATTATGAATTACCATAAAAACTTTATTATTGCATAAATATTGATATTTGTAAATAAAGCATACCCAAGAGACCAAGCATACATTTATAAATAATAAAGTAGACATCAATCATTATTTAGTGTTTCAAAGCACAACAAAGTAGTGCTGCTAGGACATCCACGACACGACTTGAACTCCGGGTTTTCACAATGCAGTACACTACTTACTTTGTTTCGTAAAAAAGTTAAGCGCTAACGCCATAATGCGGGTACAATGGTGATTTGTGGACTACAACATCAAAAATTACGTTTTCTATAACTATAGAACAGAGCAGAGAACATTATTCTTTTTGGATGTAGCCCCATTTTTTTGAAAGAAACGTATTCTGATACTCCAAACAATTCTGAAATAAGGAAATGCTTCATTAAAACTACAGCAATTATCCTCTCTTTATATCTCTCACTTACTACACAGAAAATTGTGCAAGAATAGTTGAAGCATCCTGAGCTGACGAATAAATGCCAGAAGATGTGAATAGAATGGAATCCATGTAGGCAGCAAACCCAAAATACCACAGCAGAGCTGCTAGCTACTGCAACACCCTGCAGTACGAGCTTCTGACTTGCAAGTACAATAATACCTCTTGCATCATTTGGTTTGGAAAGTATCTTATATAGATTTTATACAATTTACCATCAGTAGAACGTGATGGCATTAGCATCCTGCATCCTGATGTGATTGGGTTCTTTAATTTGGTTACAGTAAACATATTGGCTTTTTCTATTTCTGACGTAAGTATTTCAAGAGGCGATGAATGTTCAATGGGGCATTATCCATCGCGAGTCCTGAAAAAGTGCAGGAATTTTGCTTGATAAGCTAAGGGGATGCTGTTGCAAAAACCCCTATCAACAACCAGTATATGTATCATTATCTTGAAAGAAGGACTGGAAACCAGTATCATTGATCATGATAGAGTTTAATACCTGCTCATAATTGTTATCTCCATTTGCAAAGTAAATCCTGAGTGCATTGAAAATGCAACCATCCAGCATGACAAAATTCATTGGTTTTAAAAGATCGTAATATTTTCCATAAGGTATGTCTTGCATTGGAACTCATAATTTGAGGATTTTTGAGTTTCAATATAATTGCCATCACAAACTGATTCAATTGCTTCCTGTTTAGCTTGAGTTAATATAATTGACAGTACTGTGTGGCAATTGAAATTCTACATGGGTTTTATGATGATATGCCCGGTGAGATGGTACAAATGGTTCTTCCTGTGCTTGTCTGATGCCTTCAATGTATACGGAGTTTACTTTGTAAATGGAGATAACAATGATGCACAGATGTTGAACTCTGTCACATTCATGAGCACAGGAGCCATTCATCAAGGGGCTGAATTGGTTCCTATAAAGGCAGATTTACTCGCAGAAAGTAACTTTAGGGCAGATATCTGATCAAAATAATTTAGTTCTGATAGTCAAGCTGTAAAATATATGAACCTGCTTTGTTGTAATATACAGTGTGTTCAGCGAGGGATGGCACAGCGCGATATCTCGGGAACGAATGCAGATTCTAAAATTCTGAAAACTTTGTTATAAATGTAAGGTAGGGGCACATATCTTGTGATAAAAAGTTTTTAAATTAAATGCGTCACTGCCAGGTTTTCTTTCCTTCTAATCTGCTTATTATCTCTACAGAATACAATCTTTTACATCTTTAGTCAAATTTACAAAAAATATTATTTTCTCGAAAAGTAAATCAGATAGGTTGGTAGCACTTATAAAGAAAGTTATCACAAATATGTTGTAAATTCCAAAAATCGAATAAAAAGTAGGGCATTTCATTTAAAAAAATTAGGTTAGGTAGCGCCACCTGGCGGTGACGCATTTAATTTAAAAAATTTTTATCACAAAATATGTGCCCCTACCTTACATTTATAACAGCTTTTAGAATTTTAAAATTTGCATTCGTTCCCAAGATATCGCGCTGTCCCATTCCTTGCTGAACACACTGTATAGGAACCAATTTGGCCAATTTGGTTCAATGTCTGTATATGCGTCTATTACGATGTATGATACCAATTTCCAGTTCTTTTTGAAGATAATGGCATACTGGTTATTGATAGGGGCTTTTATGACAGCATCTTCTTTGACTTATTAACAAAAATGCCTACACTTTTATTTCAGGGGTCATCACAATTCTTCTCCCTTGAAACCAATGAAATGTAAGATTTGTCATAGTGTGCTACTTTACCAAAGCTCCATTTTTATTTTTTACATAGAAATAAGGAAAAGAAGATTATTTAGACTGTAAAATGAGTATTGTGCAATATGTATCTGATCAATAAGTGTTTTAATTAGATTGGATCGACTTTTATTGGTTAACAAATAAGGAAAAGCAAAATAAAGGGCAAAATATGAAAATCGTGATAGGCTTTTGAAAATTTGCATACGGGTAAAAAGTTGCAAACGAAACATCTTTTTCTCATGACTTTTTTCAAAATTCGGTCAAATTAGTCTATTTTTTGGACATTTTTTCTAAAAATGTTAAACTTGACAGGTAATGGGGGCCACATGATTACTTTTGATTAGGTCATTTTTAGTTCTGGAGCAAGCAAAACCTGATGCTGGAAAGAAATTTTCCATAAGTCATTCAATAAAGATTTTTCCCATTGGTGCCGACTTTTTGGCAGACACTGTATATTCAGTTTTTCAAGATGATTGTAAGAAAATTTATTTTCTTGGGAACATTCTTATCGAGAAAATTTATTTGCTTGGGAACGTCCTTAACTTGGAATTTTATTTGTGTACTGTTTTATTTCGTAATGCAGGTTGTGTAGATTTTAAAATTAATGCACAACCAGTGTAAATTAGACCTTGAAACCAATATTGCCACACTGAATGGGTAGTTATTAGTTCGTTTTATTAGCAAAGCTTTAGACTCTACACTGCAGTCGAGAGTGACCAGTGACCTGGGAATCATTTGGTGTAAGTTTTTTAATATTCACCGGTTCTGTGAACCGCAGCGAGTTGTCTAATGCAAAGTTAGTAAGTTCTCAAAGTACTTTAAGCTTTTGGTAAGCTAAAGTGTATTCATTGCTACCAGGGCATTTTATTAAGATATCTACATACAGGGTGTTTGTTCGTGAGAAGCCACATCAGCAAACGCGTTGATCTTGTCTGGCTTTTGGCGCCCATACCAATTGTGACATCTTCAGGGAAGCCCCGATGAGTTGAGTTTTCTTTATCGAGTTTCTATTTTAGTCTAGAATAAATTATTTGTGAACCCATCCCATTACTGGCGTTTGGGCTGCTGCTAGCACAACATTTAGATCTGCACTTTTGTCTGTGACATGTTTTATAGTTACAGAAAACACAAATTTTGATGTTGTAGTTCACAAATCACTATTGTATTCGCATTATAGAGTTAGCATTTAACTTTTCTATGAAACGAAGCAAGTAATGTACTGCATCATGAGAACCCGGAGTTCAAGTCATTTCATGGATGTCCTAGCAACGCTTAAATACAGATCCCTCAGTCTTTCTGATACATCTTGTAAAAGTTTTAATGCTCCAACTTCCTTACCAAGGCAAACATTTGAAAAAACAAGAAATTTTAAATTTCTTAATATAATAAACTTGTAATCGGGGGAATTTAGGATGTAGGTAAATTGGATTAAATTGCTTTGATTTTTCAAGACTCTGCTGTTAATGTTTGTTGGCTGTTTTCAGGGACATCCTGAATAGTTCTTTCTTCAAGCCACATTTTATTTGTATACATTTTTGATTTTATTTATTCTGTTTATTAAAGAATCAAATAAAATATTAAATAGATATTTGATATTATTATGAAATCTGTCTTATTTATAGGAGATGAACAAGATGAATATGATGAACCGGATCCCAAATTCAGTGAAGGTAATGTTTTCAACAATATGATTAGTTTTGTTATATTAATTATAGCTTTACAATTGTTTTAAAGTGAAAACAAAATCAACAGAAAAAGGTAAACCTTCTGAAACCATAGAAGGTAGCCCCAATTTTCCTGCAAACTATCAGAATCAAAATATAGATGATAGTGATTCATACTTCTTTTCATATTTCATGATGGTGTGCATCATGTTTATATGTGCATATGTTGCATATCACAATAAACAGAAGGTAATAAAATGAGAATTTTATAAATTTCACGATAAAATGTTATTGTTTTATAGATATTAGCTCTAGTAGTAGAAGGACGAAAAGGTAGAAGGCCATCTCGTACAAGAAGACCTAATTCTGCTAATTATCGAAAACTTGATAGTAATCTTGAAGAAGCAGTTACATCATCATGTAATAAAAATGCAACTCATGTAATTTATTAACTTTAGCTAGTTATATATTTCCTGTGATTTATGCCTTGTTTAGTACTTAGTTTTGGTTCATTCCTTTTAAAATTCTTTGGTATTGTCTTAGGTTTCAAATGCATTTGTTCAGTATTGACTGATCATGCATAATCGTATTTTTTCCCTTAATAAAAAGATACAGGGTAGTATTCAGAAACAACTTTAATAGCTACTAATCAGTCGATGATGCCCTGGGTGTGTTTTAATAATCTCACTATAAATAAATACACCAACCAATTATTTATTACCAAATAAAACTTAAATAAATTAAAATTCACAATTCATTAAATTATTATTTTGAGGATTACAATATTGAAGATCAATGATAAATATGGTTATGGAAAATTTAGTAACTAGTTAGTAGCAACTGAAAATGTTTCTGAATACCAACCATTATTGTAAAATGAGTCCCAATCACGATGTGTAAATTATTATAATACAGTTATAATTATTTTTAATTTATATTTTATGTAATATGCTTCTATAGAAAATGTATGAAGAAACACCAGTGTTTTTATTTGTTTTCATCTGTAGGGCTAGATAAATTTGTACATATTTTCTACTCTTTAGATATTGATGTATTAAAGATTTGGTATGTTTCTACTTTGTGAAAATGTTATGATTTTCTTTTTTATTTTTCTAAAGATGTTTGTTACATTGCAATCTTTTCTTATTACAGCTACTGATAAGTTGATATCTTTGTAATACCATACAAACTATTGCAATGAAATTTGAATTAATATGGTAAATGTAATAAACATTATTGTTGCCTTCACAATTATTCGTTTGCTTTGTTAACAAACAATCTAGAAATTGAAGGAGTTTCGTAATCGGATGATAAAGACTTCAAGAAGAAAATAGAAATCCTGAATCAATAAACATGTTAAAGACACAAAATTTTATAAGAAAATACTGAAGTTGAAGATTTCTCCATTGTATGTTCCAAAACTGTTTATCAGGTTAAAATTAAGAAGAAAATTGAAGTGGTGTTGTGTATGAGCACATGTGTATATTGTTCTTCAGATATGGTTTCAAAACTAGACTAACTGTTGCATCTCTTCATCTCAGGCTGTGCTCTAGGAATTAATATTAATTTCAGTTTCTCAGTTCCTGATTGGCTTATTCCCAGTTGAAATTCACTCTCAGCAGCTGAAAGAGGAAGGATTTTCTCATGCTTTTTTATTTACCTACTGTTAAAAATCAACTATCCAATAATATGTCCATTTGTTCGAAGTGGCCAGGGCTGAGCAGTATCAAAAAACACGTATTTAAAATACAGTATCTCAAATACTTTTGTATTTTGTATTGCAGATTAGTTTTCTAAAATATTTTGTATTTTATATTTAAAATACAATTTACAAAGTGTTTTTGTATTTTAAAATACAGAAAATACATTTTGTAACCAATAGCATTTGCATTGGATTATTTGCCAAAGGAAAAAGCTTGTTTCTATGAACAACTTTTACCAACATTGTTTTCTCTTAAGCAGAGGTTACAAGATCTGTAAGAAAAGCCTCTATGTCATGCAACTTCGTTCCTAAAGAATTTACAAAATTGTTTACATAAACGTTTTCAGAATTTCTTTGATCTATCCTCGGAAAATAATGAAACCATTTTAGTCACTTGTTTTCACTCAATGTTTAAGACGAGGTGGCTACCTAATTATCAATAAAATCGAAGAGAATCTATAATCTATGTATAAATGCACTAGAATCAGCAAAAAAAATCTTCATACTGGTAGTTCAAGTAGTGTGAGTGATACAGAAGAAATTTTTTTGATATTTTCACCAAATTAAAGTGAAAAAAAAACAGCGATCAATTAAAGAATTGGAACTACTTTCTTTTTTAAACGACCAAACAAAATCATTACATTTATTAAAGAATTATCCAACTATAAAAATGTTGTTTATGAGGTACAACACTAGCCTTTGTTCATCTGCAACTGTAGAACAGTTGTTTTCATATGCAGGTAGTCTTAGGATGATAGACAAATAAAATTAATTCGCTGTTGCTATTATTTATAGGGTTCATTAATTCTTCTGCAAGAGGATCTTTAAGCAATTCAACTTTAAGAAAATTACTATTTCTTAAGGGAAACAAAAATTACATGTAATGTAATTCTGAATAAATTATAATAAAGATTTGTGCTTTGATTATATTCAGTTTTTTTCAGATGCAGGTATTTTGTATTTTTGCATTTCAAATACTGTATTTTATATTTTGTATTTTTAAGAGAAATCATAAAGTAATTTTATTTTGTATTTTAAATACCTTTTTACAAGTATTTTGTATTTGAAATACAAGATGAAGTGTATTTGCCCAGCCCTGGGAGGGGCTAGTTGAGCATAGAGGCAAGTTAGGACATCGCTATATCTCTGAAACTATGTAGCACACAAACTTAAAAAATTATGTTGAAAGAAGTGTTGATGGTATTGGTTTTTGACAATTGAATGAGGAGTAAGACTGCTTTGTTTGTTTTCTCAGCAAAAAGTAAAATGTATCTTCTTAATTATTTTCTACCCAAAAACAAAGCAAGTTATTCTACTTTAGTATTACATCAAAATAGTTTAATCTTTTACAGTTTTACTTATAAAATAATATTTCTTCAGAAAAATGTGGTTGGGGCTAGTTGGCCACATACCTCAACTAGCCTGTTATTCAACAAAATTCATTTGTTATAAGAAAAATGTAATTGATAATAACTATAACAACTCAATTCTGTTTTAAATGAAAAACTGTGTCCAGTCAGCTGTAACATCATTTTCTGTAAAGCTCAGGACACTGATAAGTCTTGTTCCGTTATGTTTCTGAGTTATACCGACTTATAATAAAAACCAGATTCTAATATGTTCTTTTGTTATCATTCCTCCAATATTTGTACCTGAATTATGTAAATAATTATGATTGCCTGGCCAGCTTTTACATTCTTGAAATAAATGACATTTTTCTACAACCATCAAAAAAAGGTTCGATTTAAGCATCGCCAAGGATACGGGAAGCTTATCATTTTTTCACATGGGAGCAAAATATATATTTTATCTACGACTCTTCAATAATATAGTCGTTATACGTGTAACCATAGGGATATAATCATACTCATAAAACACTAGTGTACTATGGATTTTATTCACTGGCGGTGTTTTGTTAGAAAAAAAAATTGGACATCGTCTTCAGAGGATCCTTATATTTCAGGTGTAAAACTCTCTTTGTGAAGATTGTTTACTTTCATTGACTTCTACATATTCAAGAATTTTGACATTGCCTCCCTCAGGGGAGGGAGGAGATCTTCCTCGGAAGTGTTAGAATCGTAGATAAAACGTCGTATTCGACTCGCACGTAATGGGCATTATTCACTCGGATGATTTACATACTCACCTTCGGCTCGTGTGTAAACTTTATCCTCTTGAATAATAGCCTACATTATGTGCTCGTTGAATAATATACTATTACGCCCATGTGCACAAAAAATATGTTTCACGCACATGGGCGAGGAAAAAAAACAAAAATGACACATTAGGTAACTGCTTATTTTTGCAAATTAATACTTTATTATTTTACATTTTCACCGCACACTTACTTGTTTTGTATAATTTACTTCAAAAATTCATGTAGTAATGTTTGAAGGTTATAGAAAAATGTTGTTTGCATTTCGTGAGCGAAATCAGTGATTTTTTTGGCGCATTCGAATGACTTGCCTCGACCTAACGGTCTCGGCAAGAAATACCATTCTCATGCGCTACAAAAAAACACTTGATTTCCCGCACTTACTATTTCTTTTTAAGTATATCTTGCAAAATAAATTTATCCTTATGTATTAATTCTAGGATAAATAGGTTTTCTTTTGTTATATGTTTTATGTACGTATTACAAATTGTTTTGGGATTATGTTCAGTTTTGTAAAAAACTGCTCAACTGGTTCCACTCTACCCTAACAATAATAATAGTTATTTATTGTAAGAGTGTTTTAGCACAGCATAGAGCCTATATGGAATCAGTAGTTTCACTTAGATAAAAACTTGGTTACGTGTTTTTCGACGCGTGGTGACTGCGCACTGAACAAAATTCAGTAAACAGTGGCGTACCATTGTTGTGTTGAATCTTGCAAAAACCGCACTGACGCTTCGTACGCCTATGCGGGCTGCGCGTGGTGACAATGTGCAGTAAAAATTTTGGACACAAAGATCAAAGCCGCCGACAACAAGTGAAACTACTGATTCCGCAAGGCTCTATGCTGTGGTTTGAGAGAGCGTTTTATCCACGCAAGACTGTTTAAACGCGAGAACGCAGTTTGAGCGGTGTCTAAACCACTCTTACAATAAATAACTATTGTTATGCATAATTATAAAATGGTTTTATATTTCATAAATAACCACATAACAAGAACATTAACTGGAATTTCAAAGAAATTAAAATATCCAATGTGTTTCAAGGTACAACAGTGATCCCTATTTGTAATTCTAGACTTAGTGCATGGCGTTCAATGGAGCCAAATCTATACATATATGTAAACTGTTAGAATCTAATAAATAAATCTGATACTTATACTGGGTGTTATCCTAAGTAACAGAAATACAACACAATACAAATAGAGTACACTTAAGCTTTCCAAATCGTTACTCACAGTGGGGTTTAGTTATGAAATTGAATAAAACGCGTCTCCCCACTTGTTTTTGTATTTCACTATTTCACTTCATCAACATTTATGTTTCGACCTTTTAATTTGTAAGTCTCATCAGGTCGTTTAATACGAAGAAATTATTTTAATCTATCCTTAATATTATGTAATAGAAGCAGAAGTTATTTAATTAATTAAACACAAAGTTGTAGTAATTAAAAATAAAAGGAATAAACTAAAAATTTAAATTACACTTATATTTAACATCAAAATAATAAGTGTTCAGTTCATAAACTTTGTGCATGTTGGCTGAAGCAGTCTATTGAGTACAGAGCATCGTTCGACGGTTTGAATACTTACTGATGAGATGCCATACTGTTTGTCTCGATGTCGAAATATTTGTACCAATCGTGAGGACTAACTTCATCTTTGATAGTTAATTTGGCCTTGTTTTATTGTAGTTAAATAGTAACACATTGTAACTCTAATTGATGATGGCACAATCTTCTCTACTGTTACTTTATTTTAACGTCCACTATATTGCTACTTACAAAGCTAGTGACGAAGTTACTGAATTATCTATAATTCTGTAAAGATAAAAAACATAAGAGTATTTTGTTTGTATTTTAATATTTACAAAATGTAGGTATGCAACAATACATCAGTTTTATTTTTAAGGCTTTTATTGAAAAGCTACACACTTGGATAGATTTCATTCAGCTCAAACAAAGATTGCAAAGAAATATTTTGTATATAAGCAAAATATATGTACTACTACTTATAATTCTATGACGATAAATTCCTTGAGATGAGATGAATGCTATGCTTAATATTAATTGCTAATTACTACACCAATTATTTGTGAAACTGCACTAATCATTAATTGCGAAGAGTATTTAATTATTTATTACAGTGTAAGTATCTATATATAATATAGCAAGAACAAGATGTTTACGCACCGGATTTTGCTTAAATAGAGCGTAATTTTAGGTACTCTTTGCACTTATAAAAAATGTATGTATATTACAACGTCGGAACTCTCTGTATTATTTTCCGCACAGAAATGTACAACATAAATAACTATTTTCTAAACTAATTATCTCAAAGTTCTCTTTTCATTATTTGTATAATTTAAAAAGTCTTAACTATTCTGGTAACTAGCATTATCACACTCGTTATACCACGATGATTTTTCAGCCAGGCAACTAATCAAAATGATTACTATGTGCACATACAGCTGAACATAACTGAATCACAAAAGAACTGTTACACGTCTCACGTTTAATATCTACAATACAAAGCATCTTTTGTGTTGTCTAATATCCATGGCAATTTGTTGTCGATTCTTACAAAGACAACTGGTGTTCCATACCAGATACACGGTTTATTTTTGGGGGCGCTCCATGACAGAATTCCTGTAATTCATTCATTTATAATGTAAATCTTGTTTGTGATAACTATCTAGTTAGTATTTGCTTTTCAGTAGTTTACTTACCTACTAAAATAGTAACGTTGTATATCCTTTTATGATTCTCCACCATTAATGGTGATCCATTGTCACCCTGAAAATCAATAACTTTATGTAAATTATGTAACGTTATAATATTATTATTATATAGTATCTATGTTACTTTTTAATTTGATCTTCAATTATACTACATTACTCCAAAAAATTAAAGCATCACTATTGGAAAAAAGGTTTTCAGCCAAATCTGCAAAGGTTTTAGTTTTTATGCAAAAATATATAAAGTGAGCTAGAAAGGAATATTTAGTTTTAAGATGTTCACTTAATAAGTCAGAGCAAGTGATAATAATTACATAGCGACAAGTTTGCTGTCATATATGCAATGAAGAAATCGCGAGAAATTCAACCTTTCTCAGCTATTAGTTTCTGACTGCAATCTTGTGTAGTCAATATTTTATTTATTTTTATGTATTGGTCTTTGGTTCAATTCAAATTCATTCAAGTTAAAATGATTCATTTTTTCACAGACTGTGCTCACAGCTTACTTTGCTGTCAAAAGACTTTTTATTTACTCGAAAAAGCCTATAAAAATTGCGATTAAATGTCAAATTGAGTAGAGATTCGAATTCAAAATGGTGGTGTTATTATATCAGTTCTTTATCTTTATTTTAACCAAAAGAATTATTTAAATAACCATACCATCTTACATTTAACTGCAATTTTTTATAGGTCTTTTCAGGTAAGAAATGAATCATCTTGAGTTAATTTAAATTGAACCAAAGATCAATACATAGAAATGGATATATTGGTTACATAAAATTGCAATCAGAAACTAGTAGCTGAGAAAAGGTCAGATTTTTTGAGTTTTTTCTATTGCATGTATGACATGTATGTTATTATATGATTACTATCATTTGCTCTGATTCATTAACTGAACACTTTAAAGCTAAATGTCTCTTTCTAGCTCACTTTATGAATATTTGCATAAGAATTCTAAAACTTTCGCAAATTTGACTAAAAATCACTTTTCCAATAGCGATGTCCAATATTGCAAAGCTCTTAAGCTCGTCCAATTAAGATATGAATCATGTTATCACTTGTTATTCTTAAAACCATTTCTTTCTTCACAAATATCATCTTATAATAAAGAACATTATATGAGAATTGCCAGGTCAGCATTTTTAGAAAATTACCTTCTTATCATTTTACGTCGATTTGTTTAGAACTAATAACATAAAACAAAGCTGCAGCAAAAGAATCGATCACTTTAAATGTCATATAAAGTTGTAGAGGCAAGAGTGAAAACTATTATTGGTTCTTACAAAGCTGGGAGCACATGTAAAAAATAGTATTTGATCTGTACCAAACTTGGCACAACTAAACAACCATGAAATTTCATTTATTATTATTTGTAACATTTCTTCATCTAATGGTTTACAATGTAATAAAAGGTCTAGCGAGAGTCATTTAGCTTCTTTTAAGATAGCGTTCGTCGTTGCCGCCAAAGGGAGTATGTAGAAGGCGAAGCCCTATGGTGGTCGTCACAGATTCCACGTTAACTTTTCCGAAGAAAGTGTGAAGGGAGACGTGTGTCGTTTTATGAATGATTGTGCAACAGAACAACGAAGCGTAGGAATAAAGCGCAGAAAAGTGGTAAGATGCTTAAGGTGCCTTTGCTAGTTGGAAATTAAAATCAACAATCCACCGATCACTTACGGCGAGATATGTAAGTGAATTTAAAGATCATCACCATTTAAAATATGTCGGTCCCATTTGAACAATATTTGTAAAAAATGCAAAAGAAAAAGTCAATGGATATTTTTTCACCATTTTAGTTGTATAAGCATCTGAACTTTGAAATTCCATTGGAAGGACCAAAACTAATCTAAAGTTAAAAGTCTTTTTTAGACGTAAAAGGTAAACGTTTTGATTGTTTAACTCATTTACTTTTTTTAAAACTTACATACACAGCAAGTATAAAACGACATCACTCTACACTCAACCAAATAGAATCTAAAACAACAATCGACTATTTGCAAGGTCACTACTCAACCCAAACCATAAAGATGCTTGTTTGTTCAGCTTCTTGAGTATTAGACAGTATGAAAAGTATCCAAAGTTTATCAGTGATAAAAAACAAACGAACTGAACTGTTTCGCAATGGTAAGCAACGCCATGTCTTTGTCGCGACTTACACGTCGAAGCTTTCCTTGTAACTAGCAGTGGTATATTTCTTGACTGTTACGAAAAGGTCTATAAGGAAATCAGTCTTTAAAAATCGTTTATACCTCAACTGATTTCTAGTCGTTTACTAACCATCTGATATTTAGGAATGTATAAAATTAATTGCCTGATAAATTGCTATTTGTTAGTAATTAATCACTGTCTATCCTTGATTGTAAGGTATTTTAAATTAAATTGAAACAAAACTGTAAATTAACCGCTTTGAGGGAACAAAATAGTATATTACTGCAAAAATAATACTTTTGTTATTATTGCGCATTTTTATCTTTTCGGTGTTTTATAACCTTGTAGGTATGACATTCTGAAGAAGTGGAAAAATCAGCAATTAAAGTCAAGGAGATAAGTGAAGTTTTACGCTGGAGATTTGTTTGTTAATTTATTTTTCATACGCAAACTATTTTATGCTATAGTATTACAGTGTTCCATACAATTCATTCTGTAACTAGGTTCAAACGTGTTGACTAAGCAAGTGTAGTAAACAGAGATAATACAAAGTGTATTTTAGTATCATGTAAACAGTTTGCTGTTGGGTTACGTAAATTAGAGGAATACAGTCGCAAAGAATGCCGTATATAAACAAAAATACATTTAAAAGTAGTAGTAGACAGACTACTTGAATGAGTCATTTTTCTGTTACATTAGTGAAGTAGGGAGATTCCCTTTTATCTCCTAAACCATTCGTTATTCAATGAGGTAGTCTGTACAATTCATTGTTTACATGGTGAAATACGTTCAAAAAGACTATGTGTATATTTCATAAATTGCCAATTCTTCAATGTTAAGTGTTTTCTATTACCTTGCCAAAGTGGGTGAATCCATTTCTAAACTATCATTAAATAATGTTAAAAGTAAGTAAGCATATACACTTGTTTCGAATTACAAAAAAGTTTTCTTTATGAGAAAAGAAACATCTTCACGTTCAATAAGTTATGATTTTTTTTAATTATGAGGCTTTCGGTATTAATCATGATATCTTTAATAAACCAACAAATAATTACTTGAAGATAGCGAAATCGTTGGTTCTATGATGGTAATTACCAATTTCTGTTTAATGTATTTTTGTATCATACATATCTTCTTCATTGTTTCTATCTTGGTTTTTCTGGTATTTTCTTTTTTATGGAAATATAATACAGTTCATTTACCTAAAGAGTGTAAGGGTATTTTCATTTAATTGAGTGCTAAGTTCTTTATTCCTCATTAACTACCACTTAGAATAATATACCACGGTGCAGTAGGAGTCTAAAACCACTTATAAAGATGATCCATTTGAATTGTTAAGTGCATTGTAATGTAAAAACTATGCAATACTTTTTTCCCCAGAATTTTAATATGATTTTATAATTTGAAAGTGAGCCCACCCTCCGAGCGCGGAAACTCGGAAAAGGTCTTGAAAAATGGAACTCAGAAATATATCCTACTATCAGAACAACTGCAGTGGGAGACTACAGCGCTGTCAGAAATTGTACTGCTGTTGTATTGGGTCGGCATACAATGATATTTGTTAATAATTATAGCACAGACGTTGTTATACTTGTTAGTTTTTAGGAAGAATTCTATTTTTTTCCTACCCCTTATTATTTATATCTCTTTAAAGTAATTAAAACTGCAAATTAAATTTATTAACGTGCATTAGGAAAGTGTAGTGCAAGCCAGAAATTAAACAATGAATACTATTTCTTTTTGACACATCGTCACTAATGAGTCACCCTGTGTAAATCTGAAAATAGTTATGAAATGTAGAATTTTGATTACGCTCGTAAATAGACCATTTTCTCAAAGCTGAGAAAATGGATTCAAATCTAAATTGAATTTTGTTCTTTGATAAGAATCGTCATTATAATCAATATTAGTTCAATTGATCAATTATCAGCTTTAATTCGGCGTTAACAAAATACCAATTTTCATTCAAAGACTGCATTGTGTGTATGCTATGTGCGGAATTCAATCGATTATTTCTTTTTATTACCTAAAATAATTTTTTTCATCGTAATAACAATATTTAAAAAATGTCAAATTAAGCTGCTTACATTTAGTTTTAAACACAAACGTACTTCTTTCTAAGAATGCAGAAGGAAACAAATTTATATGTTATTTCTATTTTATTATTTCCTTGCTCTTTTGGATAAAAAATTTATAACTTTTGACATGAAAATCTTGTATCTATTAGTAACTATTCATAACAAACGATATTTGGAAATATTAAGAGACTGTGCATGTTTTTCAGTTATGAAGCTACAATAAAGGAACAGCAAATATTCGTTTTCTGCAGGATGGAGCGTTACTTTACATTTACAGTTAGCTAGCAGATTGTAGCAAACTTCTTTGGTGATCATATTCTAAACAGGCATTCTGTTTATTTCCGATCGGCATTTGGAGCAACAAAGCGTACGTCAAATTCAACATCTACGGTATGTTTGTGTTTTAGAAAGAAGAATATTTAAATATCCTCAAGAAGATTGGTGAAAAGCTCTTGACCTTTACATGTTGCCAAAGGTCAGCGACACAGTAACGGTAATTCTAATTTGTAGAGTGATAGATCTTGATGAATGAAAGTGTTTTAGCTTACGCTGAAGAAACACTGCCTGACATGAATAAGTTTTATAAGTTGTAGTAGGCGATGTTTAGAAGCTTAAAAAACATTTTGTACAACTTCATTACACTGAAAGAAGAGATTATTACCATCAACGATTGTAGCCAGTTACCATATAATTTGTAAACCAGGTTTCTCGTGCATTTATTCTCTTACTAGTTTACCTATTGGCGAAGTGATTATTGTGGTAGAAATTTTATTAGGGTCAAGTTACATTACAAGGTACATTGTTACTAAAAACAATACAGAAATAAAAAGCTAAGTAAATTAATGTCAAATGAAGAAGACTATCTACGAGAGTACTATGTTAATTAAGGGTTAAAAAGCAAGCGATTGCCGGAGGGAAGACACTTCTCACGTTGGCTTAAGTTGTGTTAAGGTTTGAAAAATTTCGAATAAATAAAGTTTCTTTCGAGATTAAGTTTTCTTTTAAAAATAGAAAGGGGATTCTAAAGCAGCCACTATCTCATTAGAAAGTGTGATTGCTTTATTTTCCTTTTTGAATTTCCAATCTGATTTATCTTACCTCCATTCGTCCCTGAAAAACCATAGTTTCGAATATCCTTTATTAGTGAAGGATGTTAAGAAAAATGTTTTAAAGATAACCAGAGGTAACGTGAGCTGTAGCTTATTTAACTCGTGGGTAAATTTGGTCCTGGAATATCAGCTTCGAAGTACTTAACGTAAATTGATAGTGTCTTTTGCCAAAAAGGCAAAAACCCATATGAAGCCGATCTCTAGTAATAATTATAAATAACTTGTTAGACAACAAGTGGAGAATTATACTTGCAAGATATAGAAGCTTAGGGCATCTGCCTACCGTCCCAGAATTTCTTTAAGAGCAAGACCGAGATAGGAAAAAGTAAGATAAAGTACGATATAAAATTCCAATGAATTGAAATACTGGAAGGTTAGTTAATCCGTGGAGGAAGTTGGGCATTTTTGCCTTCCTTTGCAACACCCACTATAATACCTACAGTATCCATATCTTGTTTTGATAGATACGTTCGCTATAACGTCTTTGTTACATTTCTAGGATATGAATAAAATCGTCTTAAATCGCAATATATAATAACGTTGACTTAAAAAGATTTACCTAAGTAGAAGCTAGAAAAATCATAACTAGTAGAGAAGAAATCCAAACTATTTAAACAATGCATGTGAATTTCTTATAAAATCTTAGTTGCATTTCATCACAAAAAAAAAACATAAAATAGCAACTCATCGGTAATTTTCACATTTGGAATTTTTAGTTTTCAGTTTTGACATTGTAATCATTGAAATTAAATGATACAAGTAATCGTAATAATAATAAAACGATTACAATAATACATTACCCATAACCTTGATCTAGTTTGTTTGCAAAAACTGTTACCTAAACAGAAAAAGATTAACGTAACGCTAATAAACATTTCATTGCTTTGTAGATTTTTGATTGTAATTTTTATCTTCGGCTTATAAACGAAAGGAACAAAATTACAAAAGTAATCAATGATACGGCTGTTTGCAAGATAGAAAGAAAATGGCCATAACTTATCTGCCAGTTTATGATTTGAGTCTATCATGCGAAAAGATAATTGAAAACTCTTATTATTAATATTTACAAATACTGATTAACCTTCATTTCTGCATCTTATATTATGTGATATATTTTCCTAGAAATACTTGTTTTCTAATCTGCCTTTAAATCGATTTTAAGAAGGCTTCAGCGGAACAAATTTATTTTTGCACGACCGCCTGTAAAGTTGGCACTTTACAACTCGTTGTCAATGTCAAAAGTTGACAATTATAAACATTTGCAATAAATTTGATGTACCGATGTTATAATGAATTTATGATACGTACCTATGATCTTGGCCAACTTCATTTTTTAATCTACCGTCAAAAGTTTTTCGTAATTATTTCATTTAAGATACGGTACAGAAAATGCTGTATATAACTCAAGCGTAAAGTGTCTTTCTTGAACTTCCTACTTGTTCAAAAAGCTTCGCTTTACACTCTATTTCCTACGACCGCTTCTAAAAGTAATCTTTACGCATTTTATTTTGGTTGAGTTCACTTGTCTATGTCCAAAAGGAAAGTACATAACAGTGAAAAATGTACATAGCAACGTATAAAATCTATGTATCTATCTATTTAATTGTAAATAAGTTGAATTGTGATAGTAGAATAGTATATTTTCTTCAAATTTCGTATTCGTAGGAAGAATCTTGTATACAACACGAGCAAAAAATGTATTAGGTGTTCGCTTGAATTTTTTCGGGCTACGCCTTGACCCGAAACTCTCTAACTTATGCCTAATACTTGATATTTCTCTCTTGTTACATAAATAACTATTTCAGTAACTAGATCAAATTCAAAACTATTTAGCGGCCTAATATGTGGTTTAGACAAAACAACATAATACTGGTAAAAGTTATAGGTGTAATGCAATAGTGTCGACCTTATAATTCAATGAATACATAATTTATCACACTTTTGCCATAATAACTAGCATGCTAGCTCAGTGTTTGTTACATGCATATACATCACATTTAACGTCTTTAAATGTAAATTACCAATATCATTTTTAGATTGACATATTTTCAAATACAAATTTCAACTTTTATTGGAAAATTAAATAAATTCCATAAACAAGCTAGAAAATTAAGTTAAATATGTAGTATACAATTAATGTGATTTATTTTAATTGGGAAAAACTATACTTCATTTAGTATGTTGCAATGTTAAAACTGCATTTATTGAATTGGCCAAAACGATGAGGAATTTTAAATTAGGTGACCTACCTTGTAGATTAATTTATTTTCTATCGAGAGGAAGCGTATGTAGGTTTTATTACTTACATAGCATGGTCCATCGTTAATTTCTCCAACGTTGATTGTACATAAAACTTCTGGATTTACGGCATGTTTGTAATATACATTGAAATTACTGCATTTCTCGTTACTCATTATTTGCACAGATTTCTTGTGAAAGGTATTAGAAGTTGAATATCCTCTATTTGAATTGCTGTAAATTGAATGCTGCCATCCGACGCTTTCAGCTATTACGTTTGATAAATCAAAATCTAAAACCCACATTAAAATTTTCTAGCGTAAGAATTATATTAATTTTCTACTTACACTTATCAACAATCGTTGGTAGTTGTATAGGATAAATTGTCTTGGTATATTCGACAGGACGTATCTGTAGAAGTGCTAAATCGTTAGACGCTGTTTGTACGTTTGTAGAATCGTAATTTGGATGTAATACTATTTGTAAAACTTCAGTCTGCAAATAGTTTGGAGATACCGTCTCTAATGACTGATTAGGAACTGCGTCGTCTTCAAATCCCAATGAAACTGTAATGTGTTGGGCTTCTACAGGCCTGAAAAATCAATAAAATTAAGAAAAATGCTATCTACATAAATATTTGTTTTTTAAAAAGGAATTTCCTTCTTACGTTCTTAATTAAGATATTACATTGTTTCGTTTTTGCAGTATATTTTTATGACATTCATTTCAATTACTGCATTGTAAAATGAGTATTTAGACGGTAATTAAGTTTACGCTTATTATAAAGGTTTGTTTGCAAAAAATGCAAATAAAATGACGTTCATTCACTGGTACTGTAGTGATTAATTACGTTTACAACGAATATAACAGGTTAACGTAAAAGAAAGAGAAATCCAAAACTACCTACGGGTATTATACAGGGTGTCCCAACGATCTGTGCTGGGAGGACTATATCGTACAGTTTATAGTTACGCATTTTAATAACATAATATGTTTTACCCTATGAAGGGTTAATTACACGGTCGTTCAAAACAACTTTCACAATTCGCACGATATATACCACTTTTTGAATTTGTTACGAAATATACTATTACAGTAATTTAAATAGGTTCTTCGTAGAGAAAAAATCATTTGAGAAATTATGTATATATACAAACTACATTATACAGGGTGATAAATATGTGCAAAAAACTTTAAGGTTTATTCTCCTAGTAATTTCTATCAAAAAAATTTATATGAACTACGGTCCGATAATGCATGGTTGACGGTTAAAGAGGGAACGAAGAATCACTAATCTCATTTATAAAATTTACACCAATCAACATTTTTTTCCAGCGTTTGGAGAGTATTATTGTACAATCAAGGGTTACTGTCTGATGTAAATTCCGTGTTTCAAGAATGTCTGCAAATGGCTAAACTAGAGGGCGTTGCTGCTTTTTCTCGTCATAACTTCTTTGTTTTAGCGATTTTGATACATTTGGTGTGGAATTTAAGAATTTTCATATATATTATGGTAAAAAGAAGGTACTCTTATTTTACATAAAAAACCGTTTCCGCGTTAGGAGCACTTTTCTGTAACATTTAATTTACGTCCCACAAATTAATTTCCTGTCAAAATCAAAATCGCAAAAAATAAAAAAGTTATTATCAGAAAAAGCAGCAACGCCTTGTAGTTTAACCACTTGCAAACATTCTTGAAATACTGAATTTACGTCAAAGAGTGACCCTTGATTAAACAAAAATATTTTTCAAATGCCAGAAGAAAATGTGGATTGATTTAGATTTTATAAATGAAATTAGTGATTTTTTGTGCATTACCAAGGATTATTGGACCATGGTTTATAAGAACTTGTTTATTAGGAATTACTTAAAGAAATAGTCCTTAAAATTCTTCTCACATATTTAGAATCACCTTGTATTGCATTATATTATTCCAATTTGAATCACCCAGCAGAGACATATTGTACAGAAATATTACAGCGTTATAAGGCCTTTAAGGAAATGATTAAAAATAATATGTGAAGTAGGTGAATTTTATAATTACTTTGTGTTTGAGAAAAATCAATCAGTTTTGATGAGATTTGGTGCATGAGAGCGCATTGAAAATCGAGAAGATAAGTATACAAAGAATAATACGGAAATAAGCTAAACCTTAAACACCTTATAGTTTGTTATTTTTGTTTTTTTTTTTGTTAATTCTGTTGTAGGCCTTGCTTCAGACTAATTCAAATGTTTGGGTAAAATTATAAAAAAATATAAACATCAACAGGTATAATAAATAATAATTCACATAAAGCAGAAGTATACTATAAAAATCTTGAGTACATTCAGACCAACTAGTGTTATCGAACTCCCAAGTTTTTCTCGATAAATTTATGATGTATTCTTGAGAAATATTGCATTAAAATATGTAGGTAGACTAATAAATGAAGTCGTATGTAACACAACGTAAGTGACCTTAAATTTGTGGTCTTCTGATAAAACGGTCATAAATTATTCAGAATAATCTGCAGATATGCCACTGAAATATGAATTTTAATAAAAACCGTCAACCTTCATTGACAGTTACATACATTAATCTCGTAATAATAGTTTGTGTAGTACGACGGCGATACTTAACTACATTTTTGCAGTTTTAGTTATACGTAGTTGAGTTTCATAATTTTTACTTTTAGTCAATGTCAAATATCATTTCAATGTCAGATTAGTTATTTTCAGGTCAGGGGTGGACAAACTTGGCTCCAGGATTCTGTTCCGAGTATCTATCTTTGTTTTATGTTAATAAAGTTATAATTCTGCTAGATTTCAAAAGAATTATGTGTGGATTGACAAGGCCTACGGCCCGATATATTCATCATCAATTAACCTTAATCAAAGATTACAGAATTGTAACAATTGTATCTGTAGGGGTAACTTCTCTGATTAAAGTCAATCAATGAAGAAAATATCGGCATAGTATTTAGTATTCATTCACTTTACATTCACTTTGTCAATGTTAGTTTTAATAAAAAAAATTGTGACTGTACCTTTAAATTCAACTCTTATTCCGAATGTACATGAATTTAGGCACCAGATTTGTCACTAGCATCAAAAAAGAATTAAATAAAGAGGTTACGATTCTTAGAACATAAAATTTATTTATTAATAAGTGCAACAAATATTATGTTCTGCAAAGCAAAAAGTCCCTAACTCTCAAAATCATAGTTTTAAGATATTGAGTAGAACATGTTTGGCTTTCTTCACATTAGTATAGGATATCGCATTTTAAAAAATGATCCGTATCGCTTATTTTAGGGCTTACTTGCTTCTGTTTATCTTTTGAGTTAGTGTCTTTTTGCTTTGCAGGGCAGTACTAGTATTAGTCATTTTTCGACCAGCTAAGAAAAAAGTCGAGAAAAAAGCTTCATATTCAATAATAACATTTAAATTTACAAATTGGAGATTATTTAACTGTCAATCAAAATGCAAAATAATAATAATAAAGAATTTGTAAAGGTTACCAAAAACTGTAATTTGACAGTGCGGATCTAAAGTAAATGGATAATAATTCATTATCAATTCCATTGTTTTATTATTGAGTTATTGTCATAATTTCACATATATCTTATTTTTAAATCTATTTATCCATTTTTGCACTGATGTGATTCTAGACTTTGCCTGCAGCAAAAACTACTCTTTTGTTACATATACACTCTTTTAAATTCACTTTTTAAAAGTATCTTATTCTTAAGTTTTATTTAAAATTTATATGAGTTATTATAACATCATGTGTTGTACAATCTTAACCTGAAGATTATTCAAAGTAGTTCAAGGTTTTAAGACCTTTCTGTAGTGTTTATATATTGAGAGCCTAATTACTAGGTACTTAATTTGGAGTTCCTTTTGTAAAACTACCGGAATATGTGTTTAACGTATTTAAGTTCGTAATAACAATACCTCTTTCCATAGTAAAGTTTTCTAAATTAGATTCTAAAATTATTAAAAGTTGTATTTACTTTTTGAGCTGTGTATACTAAATATCACCTTTCTGAGAAAACAGACAAAAAATAGAAAAACCGAAAATTTAAAATGCAATCCTTAAAACGCAATTACTTTAGCGTTCTAAATATATCCAACAGATTTCCAAACAAATAAATGAAGTAAGTCAATTGTCAATAAGATCTTTTAATAACAATTTGGAAATTTGGGATTCTCTTTTTGCTCAAAATAAATATTCCATTTGAGGGTATTGCCTAACAAAGCCAATAATATGGATCAACACATTTAAAATCAATTTTGATTTTACTATGCAGTACAAGATTTTGAAATTAATTTGCTCGAACAAACTATAGCATAAGTATTATAAATAGCCTTAGTCAATGGATGCATTTGATGGACTTAACAGTTGGCAAACGGTTGCGAACCATTCTGATGACACATTGCGTTATCAGCGAGTGCATGTTTGTCCATTGAACGCACTCAGCAGAAAAGCAGCTATCGCTACCGCTACCTATCGTTATTTTGACATCTTCATAACGTCAATGCCGTCAGTGAACGAAAATTGATAACGTAGCGTGCCGTCGGCATTTTATTCAATTTGTCAATTGTTGAGTTTGTTGAATGTACCTGTTACTACTAATAGACGAAAACTTGAGGTAGTAGTTGCATTGGTAGCGTAGTCTGTCATCACAGGTTTACTCAACCGTTTACCGACTATTGAGTCTGTTGGTAGCATGGCATGTCATCAAGAGCTTATTTAATTGTTTGCCAACTATTAAGTCATTCCTATGTACTAAACAACTATTTGTAACTATTTTTCAATTTCAATCTGGTTAGTATCAAATCGTAGGAATTTACATAAATAATCTGGTTTTAAAAAGGTTTATATCAGACAACAATTCAGAAGGTGGCGATAAACAACACTTTGAAGGCGGTGGCGATCAGATGCATCTTTCGTAAACAAATGAATCCATACAGACTTGTTGCGACCTGCTGGCAATAGCGCTGGCTTGGGCAGAGTTCATTCGCGTTATAATCGGCGATATATTATCTTTGCGTTCAAACGCTGCAGGTTACGTTGATCGCAGGTCGCAGGAGGTGAATATGGAAAATTTCACCGAGAAATTAATTGAAAATGTTAAAAAAATATAGTGTATTGTTTGATCTGTCACATCCTGATTATAAGAATTTAGGTTGACGTCATTTACCCTTACAAAAGTAACTATATTTTAAATATGAATTTTATTTACTTATCTAGATCCGCTTATTACTTTCGCATTTGAGTATCCCGGTCTTCATCATCCAATGTTGCAAGAAGCAGTGCTTCTTCTTGCTGTAAACTACACATTTTTCTGCTTTTAAGACAGACCTACTACCTACTATGCAGTGTGCGATTTCAGGTCGCCACCGCATATATATGTTTGCAATCGTGATCGTGATCGCTATCGCAATCGCGTAGATGTGTCCTCCGCTTGAATCTGTTTGTTAAAAAATTTCAGCGGTCTAAAATTTTGATTTTTTAGCGATCCGGATTAAGTTGAAGTACTCATGACAAGTAATCGTAATCCGAAGAATATCTTAAAGACTGTTTAAAAAGAATGTTGAAGGTCTTATCATTTCGGATGCCTACGTATGATTTTAGCTTTAAGAGAAATACCTGAGACACCGATTTTATAAGATGTTTATTTAACTTGCTAAAATTCGAGAAGATAACTGCACTCTAGTGCTTTTTTAAGTATTCGCAATATTCCAGTACTTTTCAAGAAATAAGGTAAAGTAGAAAAGTGACAGAATAAGCAAAAAATAAAAACTGTTCCGCGAAAGTTCTTAACAAATGTATTAGTTATGTATATGACACTATATTTCTTGGGAAAACATTTGGTTAGTCCAAAACCTTTAAAATACGAAAGAAACTTTTTGTACTCTTAACACAACTTATGAACAGAATATCAATAATATTCGAAATTGAACAACTTTTTTATTTTTCCTATATTTAATAAGAATTACGTTCGCTTCTGTTAATGGAGTTGTTAATTTGAAGATCTAGGACTAAGCAGAACTTGTTTCAAAAAATATATTTTTATCACATAGCTAATACGAAATATTGCAACTTGTTAAGAACTTTCTGGCAAGCGCAGATGAAGCACTTTTTATTTAATACAGGGATTCAAGAGAACGGAAGATAGTTGACTGTTAAATCTAGATGAATAGGTATCAGGTTGAATTAGAGATTTATTCACAAAGGGTAAGAAATCCATCTGATATAAAGCCTATGCAAGTTAATATATAAAAGTCATCAAAGTTAGTTGCCTAGAATAGGAAAATCCTATCCTGATTAAGAATTTGCATAACAATGCTGGGGATTTGGATTTTGGAGCATAAGAGCTTCACTCACAGAATATAACAAAGCCATATAAAAAGCTAAAGGAAATCTTAAGAGAAACACTTTTAAGGAACCAAATAGATTCCCAAAAGGGCCCCATTGGTCTTTGTTAAAGACTATGAAGCCAGAATTGATTTCATCAAAAAACAGTGGGAGGTATTCATTGATAAATGAAAGAAAAGCTACTATTTCAAATTTACTTTCCTGGATCAAAGATACTTAATATAGAAAATGCAAAGTCAAACTTGGTAATGAGCTGCCAAGAATAATCGACGATAAGCCTTAGGACTGATGAATGAAACAAAAACAGAATGACCAGTGAACGAGCTTTCATCATGTTTAAATCTCTGGGAAAAATCAAGTCGTTACAGACTTGTTCAGAGACGCACAGACTTTCTAGTTAGCAGAATGCGTACTTTGTCTAGGATCAGACCAATAGGAATTCTCAAAGTAAAAAAAACGTTAAGATGTAAGGTTATAATAGGTGTATGCTTGGATATAGTGAAAGAGTTTGTCACTACCTCTCTTAGGGTCTAGAAAGGTAGAAAGCAATGTATACATTCTGCTACATAGTATGTATATGCGAATGGATTGACAACATGCTTAAACACAGAAGAATACAATCATTAATCAGCGATTAGATTGCAGGGTAGGTACGTACTGAGTAGGGACGTCTACAGAAAGGATAGAATAGATGAATAATTTTTCACGGGATTGGATGGTTCAGGTTGTACTGCAAGACATCGCGCAGACGACATAACTACATTGAGTCCAGAAACGCTTAGAGAAACTATATCAAAACTGATGGAAGAACAAAAATTAAAGATGTTGGGTGAAGAGAAATAGGTTTGTTAATATTATTTGACAAAATATTGGTACATTCACTAGGAAAAGAAAACTGAACGAGTAGAGAATTTGGTACACTTCTCACGGTCAAAGATATCAAACTTCGTTTAAAGAAAATAACAGCAAGGTATGACAATGCAAAATTTGCATTCTTTTTCTTAAAATGATCCACCACTGGATACACAGAATAATGCAATCATTTCAATCTCATTTCCCAGTAGGCTGTAGAATTGTTTCGAAGGGCGTACCTTAGACACAACGCATACCAACATATAACCTACAAACCGATGATTTCTAATTGCTTCTAGTGCAGAATGTCACTTTCACAGATAGTCTTATGGAATAAACTAAGCCATGATTGTTTTTCAGAGCCTCCTGGAAATTCAAAATCTTAACAATCGCTTGTTATTAATTGACTATGAACAGTTATCAGGACGTCGTAGGCTAGTATTTCCACCAATAAGTCCATACAAAGTCATTTAGTGCTGTCACTAACGGAAAATCTTTTATTACTGTAAGAGTCAAACGTTTATTTTTAAACTATGGTCAGAAAATAACGAAAATAAAAAAGGTGCCTATAATGTATTTATATCATAGAGTTTTAAAATGAATTTGTATTCTATTTAACAGAGATCGCAACGATTAATTATACGGAGTAGAGATTGCTCTTCTTTGGAGTTACCTCAAGTAAAGTGCGTAGAAAAATAAGCCAAGAACTCTTGATAACTTCAAGAGAAATACACAGGATGAGATTTGCAGTATATCGGAGCAGATGTTAAATAAGCGGCGTTTAGAAGAGTGCGCCAGCGTATATCTATACGCTGAGTGCGTTGCCCAAAAGAGGAAGTCATTTACCGCATTTTTCATTGCTAAGACTCCTATCTTCCTTGACTGTTACTATGCTACTGGTTTTATGATATTCTGCATTTTCCAATGTAATGGTATGTTACGTCCACAATGAACTTCGACCGCAATCGCAACTTCGTTTTCGATGAGTTCAAATTACCCTAAAGAGGTTAAGTTAGATTCTATACAACTCGGCTTTCACTACACAGAAATTACTTAAAAAAAATGTATAACAGACTTGAATTTACTGCAAGGTGATCATACTATTTTGGCTCAAAATCAGGATAATAAGTAGTGAAATAAATAAAAGAATTTCGACTGATACAGTGGCGTAGTCACACCGGCACGGGTCTGGATTCAAAAGTATTCCACCCGAATTCCATAGAGAAACCAGAGCAAACACCAGAGTAAACCAGTACTATCCTGGAAAAACCAGTACGAATTAATTAATTGATTAAAGTACTTTAATTTTACTGATAGTTTACAGTCGTTTTACATTTATAGTAGGTAAATATTAAGCGGTACGGCAGGCTGCGGCCCAAGTACCTTGCATCCCCTTGCACCCCCTAAACGAGACGGCTCTGTACCTCATCATCTATGTAGTAATGAACTTGAGGGCTTTATGTGCAGCACAAATGTTTAAAGTCTCCATAAAAAAGATAATACGGGAAGGGTAACAAATTAAATCATACGGCCACCCAGGAGCCGTTAATTTATCAGCAGAAACCAACTACTAGAGATCAAAATAATTTAGTCTGATAGTTAAGCTGAAAAAGTATACGAACGTGTTTTGTTGCATATACGAGCCAATTCGGCCACTTTGGCACCCGCCGTGTCCATGTATGAAGTTAGTCGAGAAAATAAAGCAGAAAAAAAACCAAATCTAATATTAGTTTTTCGGAAAAACCACCTTGACCGTGGAAAATCAAAAAATTTTGTCCAATTTCGGAATAAATTTTGGAATTTCAGCTGGAAAATGGGTTCTTGATAGTCTTTTGGGTCGCTGATTACGAATCCGGCATTAGTTTTCCGGAAAAACTATTCCGGCCGTGGGAAAACGGAAAATTTGGCCTAGCTTCTGGAAAAATCTTCTTGTTTGTAAAAATTTTGAAATTTAACTCGAAAATGGGTCTTATGGAATCCTTTTGGTCGCTGATCACGAATCCCATATTATTTTTCCGGGAAAATCACCCTGGCCGTGGAAAATAGGAAAATTTTGCCATTTTCTTCATTTTTCTCATATTTCACCGGTCTTTGGTGGCAGTTCATCTCTCTTTCGATGTAGTCGACATGTTTGGAACCAGTTTTCACTGTTGCAGTAAAAATTGCGGAAAAACCGTGGAAAATCATTGGGAAATCTTAAAAAAAAACGTGTTTCATGTCGAATTCGGTGTGATAGCATGCTGCCACTTCGAAAATAACAACGAAAATACCTATAAAAAATATGGTATTTAAGAAAATTGTTTATATGCGCGCACCCCTTCAGATGTGTACGTATAATACATATTATATCTATATATAAAAAATTTTCTTGAAAACTGTATTTTTTCTAGGTGTTTTCGTTATTATTTTCGAAGTGGCAGCATGCTATTACCCCGAAATCGACATGAAACACGTTTTTTTTGAAGATTTTCCAATGATTTTTCACGGGTTCTCTGCAATTTTCACTGCAACAGTGAAAACTGGTTCCAAACATGTCGACTACATCGATAGTGAGATGAACTGCCACCTAAGAACGGTAAACATGAGAAAAATGAAAAAAATGGCAAAATTTTCCGATTTTCCACGGCCAGGGTGGTTTTTCCGGAAAACTAATATCGGATTCGTAATCAGGGACCAAAAAGACCTCCTAGGACCAATTGCGAGTTAAAATTCAAAATTTTCATGAACAAGAAAAATTTTTCCACAAATTAGGCCAAGTTTTCCGTTTTTCTACCAAAAAGATGCATTTTCCTCTGTAGAAATGCAATAACAAAAAACGTGAAAAAACGAAAGGAAGCATTTTTTCTAGGCAACTTACAGAATCGATTGTCGCAAAGCGCATCAAAATCCATCTTGGCGATTTTTTTTTCAACCTTTTCTGCTTTATTTCCTCGACTAAGTAGACAAACTGTCTATGTGTAACGAATAATAATCAATGTTGCTTACAACATATGAAATGTAGAGAGTTGAGCGACACGTAAAATAATATCTTTCCTTTCCCACGCTGAAAATATGTTGCATTGTTTTAAAATGGAAATGTGGAAACCTAATTTTATACCTATTTGATTATTTGAACGTTTTATGTCTCGATTCCTCCGAAATAAAATAGCATTAAACAAGCATTAAATCTTTTAATTTATTTCTCACATAGTCTTTCTGTTGGTTACGTTTTGTTTACTCCACGTATTAATACAGTAAAGTAGAATAAAGTGCTTGGGAAAGAAAAAAAAATTAAACTCTATTAAAAAATCTTAATAATAAAGTAATAATAGCTATGACGGTATCTTGATCTTGATTATTTAAAGATTAATCTTACGCAAATTTATTTCTAATTTTTTCAACACTAATTTTCCAGTAATCTATTACTGTAGAACAAAATATAAAAGGTACTAATAAAAAAGTACACAATGTAGTACCTACCTGTATCAAATGTTAAGCAGAGTCCTTGAAAACTTAATTTAAAAACAATAATTAAAAAACAGAGCGTTTTTCGCATTATTTGTTTTTAATTTTTAGGTTTTGGAAAACGTCAACTGTTTTAAAAAATAATTTGTTGATAAAGAGTGTTTAAGCTTTATTGTATTATGTCTAGTGTAAATACCTAACAAGTTACAAGTCATTTAATTAAAAATTATATTTATAGTTCTAATGTTCATATTTCTTTTCATTCTTGTTACCTTCATGCTGTTCATAGTAATTAGATTACTTTGATCGATAGCTAAAAAGTTCTTAAAGAACAATAAATCGTTTACTAATTAAGTCCTTACATTTTAAGAAGATTTGCGAATTTAGTAAAATTAAGGAATTTCAAACTGACGTGAAGATTAACTGCAAATCAATGGTTTAAGACAGTTCAAGTCTTTATTTAAAACAGAACCCACTCTGATAGTAACAAAGACTAAAAAAAGCAGTTTTTTGACTACAGTTTAAATAGTCTTTTGTTTCTAATTTGTGGTAAACGCGACAAAACTATAATTTTCACCATAAAACACGACATATAAAATAATGATTTATCAGAGCTGGAGAGTAAACATTAACGTGATTAACAATCTACAGTTACTTGTTAGTAAGTAAATACAAATCAAGCAAAGTACTACTAACTACCTTTAAGCAATTCAATTATTTTATATAATTAATTACTTTGAAAAGTATGTAGTTAACCAGTTTCAATTAATTAATACTCATGATATTAATCTACATATGTACAATATATGACCACACGCATCTAGGCATGTCTTAACAAGCATGGAAATGTAATTATAGATATCATAATGTTGAATTACCTCTAGCATATTCAACCAATATCCTGATAACTATACAGGGTGTTAAAAAATAATGTTGAAAACTGTTAAGGGCGTATAGTATCAATCAAAATAAGTAAAAGAGTTCATATAAACATTTGTCGGCATACGCATCGTTTCCAAAATACAGCATGTCAAAGTTTTATTTAAAATTTCTTGGTTTTTCAATATTTCAAGAACAAGGTGAGATATGGGAATTAAATTCGCTACATGCTTGTTACTCTTAAGTATCTACTGTTCTACGTAATTTTGTGTTTCGTTTTTTTTTTATCACAGACGGCGAATTGTAGGAGCAACTAAATCCCTAAAGAAGGTTGTTACGCAACTGAAAAATTAAACAAAAATTTCTATTTCTGGAATCAATAATTGATTAGACAAAAATAGCTGCTCTTGCATTTTTCTCGTAGCACACTAGGGAACAAAGGAGACTTTCTTCCAGTTTCACATATGATTTTTTCGTCGGTCTTAAAAAAATTATCAAAAATCTTAACAGCAATTATTCTGCATGAAGAAGAATTTTGCAATTAATTGTGTAACACTCTAGTTACATGCTCTATATAATATTAGAAAATAAAACTTTTAAAATAAATAAAAATTTAAATAGTTACCCCTGTTTAAAGAAGAGTAATCAAAAAAACAAAAGATAAAGCGACGCTTCGGCGGATACAAAAAACTATGATTATTTAGTTAAATTTAGTTAAAATTACCCTAAACATTATTTATCGAGTGTGGCTTCTTACTTACTCAAAATAGTTTATTATTCTTTTCTAAATTTTCTATATCTAAAGTTTGTTTTAATAAAATCTGTAGAATGTCTGACTTTGTTGGTATTATAGTTGTCACAACGCGGCGTACAGTCTAGATGTCGAGTCCAGTTTTTAATATATTTTGAATCTTCGATTCCTTGTGTATGGTTTACAAGGTATCTAAAAAGTTACTTGAAGTTTTTTGATTTTCTAACCAAAAAGATAACAGAAAATTGAGTTATTAAATTGAAATCAGATCATTATCAAGTAGGTAATCCGTGCTTCTTGTTTTCAGGCGTGACAATTGATTAAGTCATTTTTGTCATTAGTACTGTTTTCTAATTACTTGTACAAAAATGGTGGATTATTCTTTCAAAGAGATATCCGACATGTATTTGATGTATGTTTTGGCACATTCGAATAGGGCTGTAGCAAGAAGACTTTACACAGAGCATTTCTCAAACCAACCTATACCAAACAAGAAAACTTTTGAAAGGCTTCATACTAGGAGACAGGATCTTTCAAACCGGTAGTGCGAGACCGCCTCAGACCACCAACTACAAGAATCTTGTACTTGGGAGAACGTGTGTTGAATTGTGTTGAGGAAAATGCAGGTAATAGTACTCGAAGAATTGCACTGGCGGAAGATGTGGATCGTATGACTGTGTGGCGGGTTTTAAAAACCTATCAACTTTATCCGTACCACCTGCAAAGAGTACAGGGACTTAGTGAAAATGATTTCCCACCATCGCAAGCTTTTTGTACATGATCTTCTCTTGTTGGCAAGAAGAAAATCATCATGTCATTATCCAGACCAGGCATCAACAGCAGTCTTCAGTTAATGAAAGTATTAACAACTTCTTGATTGATCCTTTTGTCCCGCCCGGACGACTTTCTGCCAAGAATTATCGGAATATTTTAGAAAATAACCTAATAGATTTGCTAGAAGCTGTTTCACAACCTACTTGATAATGGTCTGAATTCAATTTAATAGCTCTGCGTTGTTATCTTTCAAAATAAGAAATTGAAAAACCTCAAGTAGAGGTAACTCAGTAACAAACCACTTTAGGATATATGTTTATGTAAATTTCTTTCCTTATTTGTAGCCTCAGAAGCCGTCTGTATATAGTCAGGCCACCATTTTTGTTACACCCTGTATAGAAATCCAAAAAGTGTCAAGTAACAAATGACGATTTTTCCTCCGTTAGAGGAACAACAGCGGAGAAAAAAAACGTTATTGAGCTCAATTTACGTTCGTCTTTTGTTTGGTGTCGGTAATTTATCTCACATCAACTGAATTTGAAAAAGTCATGCTTTAGCATTGTCTGTTATTAAAATAAGTAACTATAAACTGTGCAATATAGCCCGTACCATAAAATATCATACAGAGTATGATATTTTTGATTTTCATAAACAAGTTACCTTGGAGATATGTACTAATGTACGATATATACTAATGTACTAATTTCATAGGTAGTCGTGTAAAAAATACTTATTTATCGTTACAATTGTAAAATAACTTTTGGTATTCATGGTATCCAAAACGTATCTAAGCAAAAAATTAAAATTGAGCAACAGAGAGGAAAAATTACTTTGCTAAGATACATTGTCGACTTTCGACCACAAAATGATGGTCGAAAAGCCTACTTTCTAATAATATCGAAGAAAAAGATTTTTATACACGTTAGTTTTGAGTGCTTGTTTAAAGAGACTTTTCTTGTGCACATTTTGAATTAAAGGGTTGGTTATCCATTGTCTGACGTATATTGATGCCTTAATGGAAAGTAACTTAAATAATGTAACGTTTATGTAAATATATTCAAAATGAAAATATTTTTTCAATTAGATTTGTCGAGATGTCGATATACCATATTGTAATCAACAGCAACTTTTGTTTCATTATGTTTGGAAGTAACAAGCAGAGTAGCTTAAACGGAGACGGTCAACACATGTAACTTGTAGTGCAGGGGCTTTAATTGCGTGACGCGACGTAACGAAAGTCTCAACATTCGCATATAAATGTATGCTATAAACCTTCATGACGTAAACGCTACTGATTAGCTGGATTTCAAATGCGGTGACCGTCTCTTATCTGTTATGCATGATCCAAAAAGAGCAGATGATGCAAATGTTATTTGAACAACCCACGGGACTCAGAAAACAAATCTTGACAACTATTATACTATAGCTGAACCGAACTGAAGAATTACTTTGTTGTCTAAAGCCCGCAGATGATGAAAACACTTTGAATAGCTTGTGGGACTTATAGAATAAATCTTGATAACTTAGATAAACTAAACTGAATGAAAACCTGCCTTGTTGTACAATACATGCATTTAAAGAACGTGTATTTTTATGCACAGGTTACCTCAAACAGCAATACTTGTAACCTTAGATATGTACATCAAGCACGTTAGATGCCCTTCTAATTCATTGTGCTAAATGACTTTTGTAGTTTCTGTGATTAAAAGTTGTTTTTGATAATTTTTCAAATAGGATCAGCAAGTTTATGTCTTTGTAATCAATATTCAACAAGGAATGATTATTAGACTCTATCCTATAAGTTTTTTGGCGTTGTTCTTAAACACATTGTATAGATACCCTAAATTTGAATTGCGAATACTTAATGCATTTTGTAGATCTGTATGTTCAATGTATTTTGTAATTATAACATTAAAGGTAATAAGGATAGATTGTACTCATAAGTTTTTTGCAGAAAAACAAAAATAATAAAAAATCAAATTGTTATCGTTGTTTGTTGCTTGCTTTGTTACTACACACCTAGTAGGTAATAAATAAGAATAACAAAAGTTCAATTAATGTATGATTTACCTTGCAGTTAAGTATTTTAATCGTTAACAAATATTTTATGTCCTAATTGGAGAAAGCTTTCTTGTGTTATTTGTTAACTTTTATCGTTTTAAAAGATTAAGGCTTTCTTGATATTTGAATATCTGTAGGTTTTGTAATAACAGTAATTCATGTAGACAAATATGATTTTATGGTTATAACATGTCGTAAATACTAGAAGAGATTGCGTTGTTGTAACTACAATAAAATTATTGTAGCATTAACAATCTTTAAGTTTCATTTGAAATAGGCACCTTTTCGAGGTGTAATACCACAAGTGATCTTGAATCTATCGATAAAACCTTTATTTACGAATGTTTCGTTTCCCGACAACTGTGTCCAGATCAAAACATTCTGATTGCCACAATTGCCATAAAGAAACGGAAGCACGGGAGTGAAAATGAAAGTTTTACTTGATTAAATTCTAGACTACGAATGGTATTCGTTTAGACAAATCAACAAATAATACATTGCCCATAAAATATAATAAAAAAGTAATAAGTGAATGAAAAATTGTAGGTCCCAGACGGATGTTACTGGTATCGAATAAAAACAGATTCTATGCCCCCTCTAATCATGGTAACAGATGCTACACATAAAATAGGGAAAATTACAGTTTGAATTTTCCAACCGCCCTGTATTACAAGACTGTTTAGTTACAAATTTCACAATTACTTTTTTAAATACTAAAGATCAGTGGTTATTCTTGCATTACTGGCGCGCCAAAAACTTTGATGAAATCACACTAAAAAATGAACGACGTCGAAACCGGTACGTTTAGATCAGTAATCAGTAATAATAAATTACCAGAATATACAGGGTGTCCAATTTAAAATGAAAAGTTTGATGCCATTTCCGTCGAAATTAGACCACGGAATCTGGTAGTTCTAATCATTTTTTGCAGTCGATAGATTTGTCGCATGTCTTCAAGTAATCGAAATACCTGATTGAGTCATCTTATTTGTAACACCCGCTATAATCTTTACAATCAAATTCCGAATAGCCATGAAAATGAGCAAAGATGAGTTGCAAGACATAAAATAAATATTGTCAGAATCTTCAATGAAAAATATTTGAATGTAGTAACTATTTTACCGTCTAGAAGTTGCAAGACTTTCAAGTCAAATAACTCGATCCTTAAAGTCGGTTTCTTTTTCTTTTAAATTTGACATTACTTTAAATGTGCCCTTTTTTAGTTAAAAAATATGTAAATTATAAGATAGCCACAAAGAATTTCATATAATGAAGTAAATATCTACTAATATCTTATTATGTTATAAAGATTTATGAAACGTTGAGGATATTTCATACAGAAATAATGGTTATTCGTTTCTCATAAATTCTAAAACCCATAGCTTTTAACCTTGAGCTGAAAATTGGTTTCTGCAATTTATGGTTTCACAGCGACAATGACAATTCCAAAAGGATTTAAACTGTCATGCAATATTAACTTCTTTAATGGTTTTAGATACTAGGAAAATAAATTATTTGATATGAACAAGAAGTTCTTGTTTAAAAAACATTAAAAATGTAGATAAAAGGATGTATCTAATTAAAAAAAGTACCTGATAAAAACCCCGATGGATTTAATTTATGGAAAATCAAAATTAGGTTCCATTACATTTCGAATATTCAAAAACATGTGTATCAGATATTCATGTCCAAAGAAGGCACAACAAGGGCGCACTAAATTAAGGTTGCAAAATCAATTCTCTACTTCTAATACCAACTATGTGTGTTCGCTTTGTTAAATTTCACGAATTCACTTTTCCAAAATGAATAGTACTGTATACGAGGCTTGCTGGAAAAATTTCTCCAAATGGTTTAGAAAAACACAGATACAGTTTAGTGAATGGTTTTATTGTTTTTTTAAAATATTTGCCCTTAGCATCAATACACTTTTGCTCAAACCAATCTTCGAAGCATCTTTTCCAATTTGAAGCTGGTACTTCAGAAACTAGTTGCCTAAATACTTCAACGGCTGCTTCATGCGAAGAATAACGCTCACCACGCACCTTGCTTTTAATTGTCGGGAACAGAAAAAAGTCATTTGGTACTAGATCAGGCAAATATGGATAATGTGACATCAATCTCACTTTTTCACTGGCTAAATAGTCGACAGTTTGTGAAGCTGTGTGGGCACTTGCATTGTCATGGTAAAGAAGGATGCGTCGATTTGGACTGTTTTTTCTGATTTCACCGATGATTTCCGGCAAACAAATTGTTGTATACCAGTTCTTCGATCCTCTAAACTGTGGTTGCCACATGTCCAGATTGTGGGTGGAATATAAGAACAACAATCTTGACTGTTGGTTAAAACTTAACGTACAACCTATTCTTCTTTCTTTTTAGATAAAACATGCCAAGTTCTAAAAATTATGTGTAGGAGTAATTCATTTACTTAAATTATGTGAGATGTGTCGCTTTTCTCAAATCGTTTTCAGAAATCTTTTGTGTCCCGGTTAAAAATAAAATTATAAACAAGAAAGAATGATAATAAACTTTGTTGTCTTTTTGGGGGTAATAGGTAATTTATTAAAAAAAAAAGCTCACTTGCGGCAACGTTTAATGACATCTCAATTCGAAGAAAATGCGTAAACTAAACTTCTTACTTAAAAATTATTCATATAGGTATTAGGATAAACAATCAATTCTTGTAATTGGAAATAAAGTATTTAGAAGATTAGTTTACTAAACGTCAATTAATACTTTTTTGTAGTACAACCTTTTTTGTCAAATTTAATTTCGGTAATCCAAAGCCGATAAACTGAGGCTATAAACAAAGGAAAGTGCAAATATAAGAAAGAAATTGTAGGTTAATAGTCAATATTTAGGTAATAAATTGCTATTCGTCATTCTTTTTCAATGATTGTAGGAAAACGTTTAAGAACTGTAATATCCAGCTTATCGTGGCACACAATAAATATTTATGCAAAATTGCTAGGTCATTTTGTTATATGAATCGTTATGTTTGAAAAATTTCTAACACTGCTTGCATTAACTTATTCTGTAGCACCGGAGGTTGATGACCTAATTTCAGGGTGTGCTGCAATCGCTTGATTACTTTGTGTGTAATTTGATAATTTTCGTTTCGAGCGAATATCTCAGTTGCACGTTCAAAGACGGCAAATATGTTTCCGGCAGTGGAAATTCTGATTTGCCAAAAAGACATTACCATGTTAAGTAGAATACTTTACGTAATGGTATGTTCTTATTTTTCATTCACTATTACAGTTTTTTAATCCCCAGTAGTTTTTTCCAAATTGTATTAATCAAAATCAGTAATGAGTACTGGGTGTTTTTTAACTTCTGAGTAAAACATTTCAATCAGGTGTTTTCTAAGCTCAAAGTAAAATATTAATTCTGCAACGATTTCTTGAGAAAAATGAGATCTTCTAAATATAGTGAATTTCAAAATAGTCTCAAACTTTTTACAATAACTAGTTAGTTTACTTGCAAATGTGCATTGAATAGAATTGTCATGACAATGATATGTCATATATTTATTGGTCTATACATTCCCGTACAATGCTTTTGTATGAAAACTAAATGCTTTTTTTTTAAAACAAACATTACTATCTGCGTTTTATTAGTAAACTTGCTGACCACCGATTCGCTCATTTATTGTGTTTATCAACACGTGTGTTTTGCTTTGTTTTTTTCTAGATAAAGCTAAATGAAGGGGCAGCGTGGTCGGGTTAGCACGCCATATGAGGCATTCCACGTGAAATCGCACAGTCATAAAACATCAAGTTTTCATAATCACTTGAGATTTCTTTTATATGTTATACCAATGAAAAAAAGAGACACGTATTTTTTTGTTTACGCCAAATGTTATTATTTTATATTTTATTCTGTATACAAATTTTCGAAAATTAGTGCATCCCTTGGTATAGAAACGTTTGTCTTTCCTTTATTACCCAACATAAAGACTTCCAACTTAGATTACTTTAAAGCTTAAAAGATGATCTTTCACTCAATAAATACTACGACAGTATTATGTAAAAAACAATTTGCATTTTAGAGGGCTGTTTTCTTTAATTGTAAGTTACTGCATTAACCCGATTGTTTAAAAATCTGGAAAAATTCTACTATATTCTTGAATGCATCTTCTATGTGCCATCCAAATTTCAAGATGGAATTCCAATTATAAATGTATTTTAAAAATATTGCAAGTGTTGCTGTTTGAGTGTGCCGAAGGGTACTACATATGTACCTGTATTGTTAGGCGCCTCAAAGCCGCTCCAAGTGAAATCGAACAGTCACAAAACATCTAAAGGTAATTGCAAATTGCTCAAAGAATTTTTTATGTATTGTATGAATCAATGGAGGAAATACGTATTTTTTGTTTACGTCAAATATTATTACTTAGTATTTTTTATTTTATTTTGTCTATAAATTTCCGAGTGTTAGCGCTCTACGTAATATGAAAACGTTTGTTTCTCCATTTTTAGTTACTGTAAAAATGTTTAGGTTAAATCATCTTAAAGTTTAGAAAATGATGTTTTACTCGATAAATATTGCGATATATCTAACAAAAGAAACACAATTTTCGAAGGTTGTTTCTTCAATTGTAATTTTTAGCATTAACCCGATTGTTTAAAATTCTACAAAAATTCCACAGAATTCCACAGAAGTCTCAAACACATGTACTTTGCACACCTAAATTTTTAGAATGGAATTACTGTCATAAATGCACTTAACTACAGATGCTTTATGAGCGTGCGACGAAGAATCTGAGCCTAATAAGGGGGTCAGCATCCCATAAGATTTCACAGGAAGTGATTCACCCGCTTCTTCAAAAATTTAGAAACAACAAATGAATTTGTTGCTTTTTAAGTTAGTTTAAAATCGTGGTTACGAGTTATTACAGTGTCTGCACTAGCGTTGTACATTAATAATTGAACTCATGAGTACTCGCGCTGTAAAAACTCGACGTCTATTGATTGATACGTCTTTTTTCACACGCCGGTGTTTGCTAAGTGATTACAAACCAACCAAAACGAATTCCATCTTGATAACTTGCACACTTATAGAGGAAGTATCAAGGAATGCATACATATTTTTCTTAGAATTTTAAAACATCTGGTTAATGTTGAAAATTAATTTTATAAAATAAAACGTCTTAGAAATTACAGTAGGTAAACATGAATTTAATTTCTGTGTATATGTATAAAAAGATGCTTCTTAGCTCTTACTTTATTCTGAATAGCAAGTCCCTGCCATAAACAGAACGAGAAATATTTACACTTAAACAGGGCAGCGCTTACAAATTTTCGGAAACTTTGATGCTTTGTAATTACCATAATATTAGAGTTATCCAGATATAAAAAGATACGTATTTCTTATTTTGTTTTAGAAAAACGTTAAAAAAAGTTTCACTAAAATCTAACACATGAAGGTCAATTTTCTCCAAAAATTGTGCAATTTCACGTGTAATGCCTCATATGCGAGGTGTCCTTGCATGTACTCTCACTTTAATCCGTGAATGCGTCCTTACATACAAGTATTAAATCTTTATTTAGCGTTTAGCTGTAGATATTCTTGCTTGCTTGATTTAGTAATTAATTATTTTTTCCTGTTTAATTCGGGTTCGGTTAGTCGAGGCTGCTACGAGCTGTTACTTATCAATTTCACCTTCAGCAAGTCTGCTTATTAGCTTTACTGAACTCCGTGTTGAGTTTTTGTAATTAATATTTAGAACAAGTCTTAATAACAGCCGAAGATAAATATGATTTGACAACTGAAACGGTTGTAATCGCGTCCTACCAGCCGGAATTCTTATCTTCGAAAGAAAAATTTCTTTGAAGAAATTTCAAAATTAAACAATTATAACGCAGGTAAACTTTCGTTGTATAATTAGATACTGTTTACTACAAGTTGTAGTATGTTCAATAAAAATAAAAATCACATTGTAGTATTATATTACCTCTCACCTTAAGTTTTCGAATTGCCCAGTAAAAGAAAAACGTCAAGATAGCAATTCAAATAAAGATATACTTAAGTATTACAAAATAATTCCAAATTTCTTCTCTCTAATTGCGTTTATTGTACGAGAAAGTCTTTGTCTTATGTAAAATGTAAAATAAAGGAAACTTTATTCATTTTTTAATAAATGAATAAATTATGTTAAAAACTTTTTATTTTTTAATTATTGCTCTTTATGTTATTAACCCATTGCGATCGTATTATTATTTATTTACGTTGTTAGTTTTTGGCGTGAGCGTATGAATAAACCTTATTAATAAATTGCAAACCATATTTCCTTTATTTTCTAATTATCTTTCTTTATTCTTAGCTACTAACATTAAAAAGAATGTGTTAAAAAACATAAGACTAGGCAACCATCATAACAATGATGCAATCCGTGTAACCTGACAAACATTCTAATACATATCCTGTTTTTCAAAAGGCGACAGCTTTTCACAGCCCACTGGACCCAGAATCATTTATGAACACTTTGTATATTGCAGTAATAATGTATTTGTAATAGAATACTTTTTAAAATGTATTAGTTATTACGTTTACTAAAAGTTTATCTCTGTGGGTGTAAGAGATCTCCATATGTATGGAAAAATTTATTTGTTAGAAAAGACTTATATAGTTCTGTAAATCAGTCAAGGAGGACATACTAAACGGAAATGTATTATTGTCTTTGGGATGATAACAGTCTGAATTACTGTTACGAATTCTGTATACATTTTATCAAAATTTCTTCAAATATGATAAAAGGTTTTTCCTATTATTTGTGGAAAGGTATGCTTTTGTTTTGTTTAATGTTTTTTTACCAATTATGGTGGTATCTTAGAAGATTAGATAAATGATTGAATGCATATTTAGTCTGTTCTATCTATATTCTTGATGGTAACAAAACTAGAAATAATTTATCACAGTCCTTTTTGAATTAAAAAATATTTCTTTTCTTAACAAAATCTTCCTTCAAAATTAAGTAACTAAAAAAAAATTCCTATGTCCTAGATTTTCCAGGTACATTGTATATGCACCGCTGAATCTTTTTTAAAATTGTAAATATCACAGGCAAGAAAGTAGTAATTCACAAAAGTAGTTTAAACTGGTATGTGTATCGGAAGAAATGCACGATAGGCGATATTATGGAAAATCTCGAATGTAAAAATGTTTTTTTCTACAAAGGTAAAACAAATCTTATGTAGTAGAAGTGATTTTGTTTTCTTGCCACATTTAAAATCTAGAAGCGTGAGAAGCACATATTGGGAAAACCTAGCACCCTCTTACAGTGATAATATCCAGGCTTTATGTGAGGGATACATTTTGTATTATTTCTTTATTAATGGCGCATCTGGCGGTTGCGAATAGTTACAGCAATTTCTAGATTATTCACGAACTCTTGGTAAAATATCTTAAAGCAAACAAACTCTGTAGTGGATTCGAATCTCCCGATGAAGTAAATACCATACATAGTAGATCCATTTTTTATATTCCTATTAAATATTAAATCTGGTTTCCATATGGCGAGAGATCTGGGACGTAGAGATAGAAAAGCTTGAAAAATTGCAAACGCTTGTAACCTCTGCTCTTTATCAATAGTAAGTTTAAAGAAAACAAAATGAATAAGTAAAATCATAGTGTTTTTCTATGTATTGTATTTAGCGTCACCTATTCATTTAAAAATGTGAATTTTGTTTTACGATATTAAACAGTGGTTAGGAAATTATAATCCAAATGTCAATTATTATTAATAAATGGGAAGCACGTTGATTCAATCTACAAAAAGTACAAAGAAAATGGGACAACGCAGTGCAGCGCTAGCGTAAGTTCGACCCTAAAAGAAAGGAAAAGTTTGCAGACCCGGACACAGTTTTTACTTGCCCCAAATATTTTTTCTTCAAATTTATCACTAAATTAAAATAAAAAAGTGGTTTAACTCAGTATTCCCGGACTCCGTGTGTCTGTCGTGTAACTTTAATCTTTTAAATAAATAAAATAAGTTTTTTTCTGATGATCTTTAGGTAATTAGAACATCGTCAGGAGACCAGGAAAAGAAAACGATGTCATTTATAAAGATACGAAACAGGCAATCCAATAAAAGATGTACCAATCTTATTTTAAAAATTAAATAACCATGTTGAAGAATTTAGACTTGTCTCAATAAACCAAAAAGTGCTGCTGAAAACATACGAGAAAATGAATTTGTATTGTGGATTTTATTTATCTTTTGTTTAGTTGAATAAGTTATACCGGCTATATCTGTACTATTAGAACAAAAAAGCTCTTAGACAATGGCATCACACGAAATGTGTAAATGCGTTCAGTTAGTCAAATAGTGAAATACATCATCTGCCGGCACTACATATGTTATGTCGGTACACGAATACTCGACATTACACAAAATGCCTCATCATCTTACTAAAAGGCAAATGTCACTAAAAACCTAGGACATACGTATTATGTTATTACTATGGAAACAAATTGTGCCCTTTTTCTTCTTAGTAAGATGAGACAAAGCTATATAATCTTTTCAATTAAACTTCAATCATCGCCTAATCTAATCATGCCTTGTGAATACGACTCATATGCATTGCAGAAAGCAAAATTAAATTGAATGATCAAGTTAATTCAAGATTAGCCGATCTGATTGGATAATCTTGAATTTACATTTGAATTCTACAACTCCTGATTTGTTATCTAGGATCATTTGATCAATTCTACTTTCTGCAACTGGGCTATAAGTCTTTTAAGGAAGTGCAAAACTGTAACATCATGTTTCTAGAAGTAAATCTTTTTCCGTTTATCTCGGAGATACTTGCATTCAAGAAACTAATGCTTTCTTAGCAAAGATTAGCTAAATCAGTACATAAACAAAGGCTACTCTATTGTTGGAATTCTACGAAATACCTTCAAAACAAATCCGTTTGAAAGAATACTAGAACATGAAACAGTATTTTTGGATACTTTAATCAATGTGCTTCCTGTATTCTAATTCGAAAATAAAGAAAAACTCAAAGATTAATGTAGGTATTGAATAAAAAACTTTTAATGATTATTTCCATTGGTTTAGTATATTAGTTTCTAGTATGGTAGAGGTTATGTGTGTCTATTCTATTGTTCTATTCTATTTGTCGCTGTTTTACTGAAAACCTTTTAAAGCCATCTTGTTAGTTGGAAGTTCCTACTGTGTATCTATAATCTTGAACAAAACCATTTGTGCTTGTGAAATTTATTAAAACCGATTAAGTATTGAACAATTACTAGTTGCATGTAGGTCAGAAATTCTGTAATATTCAATAACAGTTTTAAAATTAAGTTCAAGAGGATTTACTATTAGACTAGAATTAATTTTACTGTAGACTTAATAAAATCTTTTCAAGTAATATGTTAAAGCCGATCACTTATTAGTTTTGTAAAAGTCATCTCTAAAGCTAAAATAAAAAATAGGTAGTTTTATTATAAAGAATATTTGTGGACTCTACAATCCGTTATAAGAGTTTTAAAACTTGTCTTCATGATGAAACTAAATAGCTGCATATTGGTAATATACATTGCCACAATAAACCTAACATACTTAAATACAAAAATACTTAAAAGTAAAATATCTCAAATATTTAGTAAGTAAGTTAAATTTGTGGCAAAATGCAAAAAAGTTTGATTGATAACTTTTGCAAAACATAATATGTCTTTATTGTCACCGTTATAAAATAAAATAAAATAAATAATTGGTAAGCTCTTAAACTGCTTCTTGAGTTCTTGGGTAAACTCATCAAAATTCGATTATCTGTTTTGAATGTTTGATAGAAATTATTAAGAAATATTAATTTTAAAGTTTTTAATTCTAATCAGTACTAAGAGTAAAGATATGACTAGAAATGTTGATTAGTTAAAGCCGTCAAGTATACTAGGTATACATTGAGAAATGCAAACTGGACTAGTGTAAATAAAGATGCGCGATTATCTTTACTTTATTAGAGTCTAGACATCTACGCCTGTAACCGAGAAATTTTTCAAGTTTGTCATACTAAACTAAATAATCACACTACAAATATCAATTCACAAATAAAAACTCTGAAATAACCACAAAATAAAAAAGTTTATTGTAACAAATTTCGTAATTCCAATAAAAATTACCTTGCAAATATATCATGCTTGTTAATTACTTGAAGTGTTTCTCAAAATTTAATAAGTGTATATTCATAAAATTATGTTAATCTGTTAAAAATGACAGCATCTGAGAGCGATACCATTGTTGTTACTTGTATTGTTTAATATTTTATGATACATTTGTTTATATACGTAGTACGGTGTCCATCTTAAACCTTTAAAAACCAATATGCCGTAAAATTTCTCAACAGTTCCTTTTTTAATGTTATTTAATTATAAAGACAATACTGATACGATTTTTAATAATATTTTATAAACAAAAAACTTTCAAAGACTGCCTTTATTAGTGTTAAGTCAGACAGATTTTAATGTTTAATTGCATAATTCTGCAAATTCTTTTAATAAAAAATAATGAGAATACTTACGCCGAAACGCAGTGTTGTGCAGTGAGTAGATATCGATCATTGATAAGTGTACCAGTGCAAGTAATTGGTCTTCCTGCATATACTACCACAATTTTAGCAATCCATGGATATACATAAGGTTGCATCAGAGTTTTTTTACTAAATAAATGAGCTAGTCGGGGCATTTGATCAATTCTTGCAAAAAATCTACGTCCAGCCACTGTACAAATACAAAACCGATCAAAATTGATTTCATGAAAAAATGATTAAATTTACGTACCGCATTTTGTTCGTGACATATCCTTAGGCTAGAATAATTTAAATAAATCCTAATTTAGAAATATCAACTGTGATGTGACTTAAAAATTCACTTACTTTTTTTCGTTGGCACTGTCCGTCGAGAACATTATTACATAATAAGAAGAGAAAAATAAAATAAAAAAACTGTCGTTTTGGGTGCATTTTTCTATTATACATCTGGTTTTTTAATTAAGTTATCTTTAATGATGCACTCTTTTAGGGAACGTTTCGCGTATTGGTTTGAAAACTTTTATGGGCAAGAAACTAATGGATTCTTCACGCATTTATTGTTTCCTTCCAGTGTGACTTTGCGTTTTTTTTTTTACTAGTTAAGATCTCAATCAGAACATTTGCTGCCTTTTAATTATGTATGTAGGTTAACCCACTTGATCTGTCGATGCACGTGATACTTGCACTTTTTACAGTTACGACTTTAGGATGTCATTACTGTTTATTTTACATACGTAGGTAGTATAGGCACAATGTATCTCTCGAAACTAAATGCTTGTCGTCTTTGACCGATTTTTATTTAGTAAACTCGAATTTTAATGGTGCTCGCGTGCACAAAAACCCGATACAAACTGAATCTTCTCCATCGTATTTTCATGTTAATTTAACTCGGACATGGAGGGGTACCAAATCATTGCGACATTTCTGACTGGTTTGATTAGTTCGACGTTTCAGTATTACTAGATAATTAGAAATGTATACGAGGATAAATGCAAAAGTATGAATATTCATTTATTATTACAGTTCTATAATTTTTACATGAAAGCTAGTTATTTATTATCTTATAGTGGAAACGTTTATCTTTACTAATCTTACATAAAAATAATCTTGTAAAGTAATTACCCTAATCAAACATTTATATTACAATTTTTAGTATTCAATTTTTCGAACAATAAACGCCGTCAACTGTGTTATCTTCAATCCATTTCAGAAAATTTACAAGTTTTGTATATGCTCCTGGTATATTAGGTTGAGCACATCCTATTCCCCAGGATACTACACCTAAAATACAACCAGCAATTAAATAAATAAAAAAAAAAGAAAAAGAAAGAGGTTAGGAATACAATACTCTTGACAAGTACAGTCCAGCAATAATATTCGAAAATAATTTATGCAGTCAATATTTGTCACAAATATACATATATGTAAATGTAATATGTGCTAGCAAAATATTCCCTATCACCTAGAAGATTGTAGGACCATAATAAATGCAAGTTGTCTAAATATCATAATCTTAAAGTAAGACGATGATAAGATATTCCACCACTTACCATCTGTTAACCTTATAAATACGCGAATGTATGTACAGTCAACTCATAAAGTAATATCGCAAAATGATTTACATTCTAGTATTTAAGGTCTAAATTAATGAAAATCTTTGCAATCCATAAATGTTAACTTAATAAATTATTCTTGGTTAATCGATTACTATCTATGAAATGCAAAATTTGCCATTAAATGAGAAGTTAAACGGTAAGATGTAAAACATTTTACGACATTACTTTATAAGTTGACTGTAATTGTAATTCTCTATTACCTTACGCATGTCGTTGAAAACTCTTTGTACTTTTTATTGTCCTATACTTCACTTTGTAGGCAATTGTCTGTATATTGCAAATGCTGGTAATATGAATTTTAAAAATTTGTGTGTAACTCTGATAGCTTATACTTAAAACGATACAGATACAAATTACAATGTTTCATAATCTATGTTTTAATAATATCTTTATAAAATTATAATTATTGTAAGGAAGTTAAAATACGTATAATGGAAAATATCGATAACGTTACAAATTTCACAAGCCGTTTACATACTTGCGGACAAAGCCTTAATTAATAAGCGGAAAAAGCATGATTCATTCTGTTGAGGTTATTTCCTAAAAATGCAGAACAGATATTTTTTAATTATTGTTAAAAAACGTATTTTTTTAAAAAGTTAGTAAAACTGAAAGCAAGAACAATTATTAGTAATAATCGAAAAGACTTGGTTTGCCTATATATCGTGTGATCAAATAGTAGCTTTATCGTAGTTGACTTTAAATGAAAAAAGTCGTCAATTTTTTTATATTTGTACTATATAAAGTCCAAGGCTAATTAAAATATTATTATGACCTACTACAATGCATCCAACCCGCATAATTTGAATTCAGACCTAAAACTTCTCTTCATATTTAATTGCAGTTGCGATGTCTTCAATTTCTTCTTCACCTTCAGCTGTTTGCTTCTCGTAGTCAACATCATTCTCAATCGAAATAACACTAGAATCTCCATATATTCATACTCAAATTTCGTTTTCACTGATTTCGATGTTGGCAGTTCTGTTTAACATAGAACCCATCTGTTGGACTTTGGCATTATCTGAACGTAATTTTTTACGTAATCCAGTTAGCGGTAAACAATATTCTTCATCATATTCTTCTTTACGCAATATTCTGTACTTTAGGGGATACCGAAGCTTATGTAGTAAGCATTTTAAGTTTAAGGTTTATAGACATACCTAAATCATCTTGAAGAACCGTTAAAATATGAGTGAGAAGTCGATTTGTTAATCGAATAGCATTTTGGTACATTGGCTAAATTAATGCTGTCGTATTTGGAGGAAGAAATATAGGTACATATTGTTTATCTTCACTAGCTAGTACTGTTTCTGAAGCATGACTAGTAGCATTGTCTTATCAGCAATAAAGCCTTTTTTAGCAGATTGTTACTTTGTTGGAAAGAATTAATCTAATTAATAAAGGGAGAACTAAAACATTGTTTAGGAATTGTAGATGTTATCCAAGCAGTTTTAGTGGCCTTGTAGTCTGCTGGTTTTGAAAGCTCTACTCTAGGGTTCTTAGATTTTCTTATAGCAAGTAATCTTAACTAATGGAAATCGTCTACATTTGTATATTCCAAGAATGTTACACGTTTTTTTGCCTTTTTCTTCCAGAGGCCATTTTCTTTTCAGAGTGCACCAAAGTCTTGTCTGGGAGTAACTTCCAGAAGAGTGCCGATTCATCTGCGTTGTAATTCTAGTTTTCAAATTCTTTTGCGTGACTTTGCTATACATAAATTGATTAGCTGAATTCTTATCGTTAGACAACGTTTTTCAGCAAATTTCAAGTCTTCTTAAATCACTTTACTTGCAATAAATATATCATTATTTCTGTACAACTTTGTGTAAATTTGCTTTGTTTTTGACTATGACACATCGGAGGATATTTGCACAGGTGTGGCACCATGAAATAGAAACAAGAGATTTTGGTCTCTATTTCCGGCCATTCTGCGTACCTCAATGTTTTTCTTTTTTACTGCCCAGTGAGGCAATTTGTAACAAATCTGAAGGTACATACGCTTTATTTGTGTGAGTTATAGAGAAATGTTAGTTCCACTGGACTACAGAGTATCTAATAGAAAAATCATTGTGATTCCGACTATTGTGAAATCCAGACCACTGAAGTTTGAATATTCGAATCGCTACTGCATTTACTTTTAGCTATGCGTGAGTGAAATTTCTAATTTCAATGATGATGGATGATTAAAAAATGGCTTTTAGATATTTTCTAGCTTGATTAGACATGTTAATATTCCGGAAACTATGCAGTAATTTATAGAGTGTGCTCCTCTGTCAAAAATGCAAAAAAGTTTATATAGACATATGCATGGCAGGAAATTCGTTGTTTTCATAATACAGAGTTTAAAAAACTTTTTGCTTTTGTCTTTTCCTTATCTCCATCCATAATGTCTAAATTAGCATAACCATAAATTATAATTATAAAATATTACAGTAGCAGTTATAAAAATAATGTGCGCATTACGCATGTTGTTTTTGAAAAGATCGGATTTAAAAGATTTTGAAAACTTTGGTTTTACCCAAAAACAGCGTAGACTAGGAAAACAAGTGACAGTAACTGAGTAAAAGTGGACTTCAAAAGCAGTTCTATTAGTTCTTTAAAAAACTGGCTGCTCTTTGTTGTACCTTCTACTTTGATAAAAGCATCCATCACCAATAATTTGTAGAATAGTATAAGCTTTATAGTAACAGATATCAAAAAAATCTAGACAGGCATTGCTTGTTCATTTTCACATATTGGTTAACATTCTGTGCTTGAAAATGATATGTAACCGGACACGTGTTTCTGGAAATTTTTTATATTCTTATTCACGAAACGTGTCTTGTAATTTTCTATATGGATTCCCAAAACACCCTGTATAACCGAAGATGTAAGGCAAGGTTCCAAGTTATGTACCAAGACTTAGTTACACGCGAATGAAAGCGCTATTAAACAGAACAGCCGCTTCATTTAAGAACAAAACGGAAATACTCCAAGAAGTATATAAAAGAAGAACTACGTAATAGAAACAATAAGAAAATTAAATCTTGAATTTTATTTGTTCTTTTTTTTCTTTATTTTTTATAGAGACCAATACAAACACGTTACCTCGACTGTTCTAATTTTGCTGATTCTACAGCTATTATCGAGAAAAAGTCTGAGGCAAAGCGATCCATGTCCAAAATCGATCCGACTTCGTTGGTGATTACGACAACATATTGAGAAATTCTAAACTAGACGAATATTTTTCTGGAAAAGCATTTCTATTTATGTATACAGTAATTTCAAATTCTGATGCGTAGAATCCTACGATCTGTCTTAAAAGATAGTTGGTACACAGTGACCGCCAATAAGTTCGCATCAAATAGGAAAAATCTTTATTTTTTAATTTTCTTGAAAAACGTTTTGCGTTTTACATTTTGACTTGGTAGACTGAATTAGTTTGCATTTGGCTTTCGGATGTCCAAAAATTATTAGCGCAGAAACTTTTTCAAAAAATAATAAAAAATAAGAATTTTTACCATTTGGTAAGAATCTTTTGGCATCACTATAATAAAATGCAAAGTGTCACGTAAATGGTGTATAATAAGGGCGTATGGTGATAATTTGATGAAATCTAAGCAAAAACTAAAGTCATAACAAAATACCTTTTGGAGCTGTTTTTGAGTTGAAATTTGAAAATTTGAAAATTCTTTCGAATAAAAAAGCCCAGAAAATCCTAAATATTTCTGCAAAATCTATTGTGGAATTTGATAGCTAACACCATTATTAAGATTGCATAAAGTTGCTATCATTCGTTTACAAAACATTAAGGTCTTTAACATGAGGTATTTTTTAAAATGTGGCCACAGCTAACATGCTGTTTTCATACTACTCCTTCTTATGTTGATAACGATACATATCTACAAGTACTATCGTATTGTCGAGTTTCAAAACTAACTGTCAAAGTCTTTGAAAGTAAGCCACGGAGGCACCCAATATAAACGCAGAAAATGAAAGAGATACATTTTTGCTTTTGTGGACAATGATAAAATTAGAAGAGAAACAGCAGAATTAATTGGGAAAGATTGAAGAATTCTATCTGGCTAATCCTGCAAAAAGTAGAAACAAACAAATCATAATACTAATAATAAAAATGTGGATTAAAAGAGAATTAAAAAAAGAATGAACTAATAGGTCATATAATTTTACTATAACTTACCTATCAACTCTACTTTGGAAGGATGACGCTCGTACAGAAGCGGCCCACCGCTGTCTCCCTGGATAAAAAATAAAGTAAATTTACGAAATTTCCAAATCAACCAAAATAATGTCTTACTATTATTACTAATAATAATTGTAGGCCTTCTCAATCACGCTACGCAACATAAATTATACCAGAATATTTCACGGCATTATTATTATAAGCTATGCTTGCCTATGTTTTAAAGTCAGTCTCACTTAAAAAAGCAAACCAGTCAACTTTGGATAAATAAATCAAATAATGCTTATGCTTGTTATAAATGACATTAATTGTAAATTGAATTGCATAACTACTTTAAAAGGTTTTTCTAATCAAAATGTTAAAATTCGAGATCTAGAACTTATTTTTTTTCAAATTATTTCTCATTCGAGGGTATAGATAAACCATAGTCAACGTTACAAATGAATTGCATGTATGAATGCATTCTTCCACGCTACTCAAGACAAACGTACATACAACTTATACTTTTGTTTATTATTTTTGATGCCATCTATAAAAAGATACCTTAAATCAGAAAAGTAAGTTTTGCATTTCACCGTTTCATTATACTGTATTCCACTCAATTTCTCATCCTCTAGGTCTGCAGAAAAAGATGGTGTTTATCTAGGAAAATTAGACCATAATTAAATAGCGCTGTCTTATCAATAAATAGCACATGGAAGTCATATTTCGTTAATTAATTTCGTTTCGTTGTGTTTATTGTAACAACACCCTTGTGAGTATATCTGGTATGTAGCCCCTTATATTTATAAAGTTTGTAGGGGGAGACAATATCCCTTCTAAATATTTTAGAAGTTGATCTGTAAATATAAAATAGAATTATTTAATTTAAAAAATTCTCTTTTATTTCTAAAATCCTATGTAACATATTTTATATAAATCTTAACAAGTGTCAGACACATTACTGTGATTTAATTGCCTTCGGTTTCTTTATAAAATAATTTTAAAAATAAAAAACCTTATTATATTTAGAAATTTAGTCTTTATTCTCTATTGAAATAACTTTTTAAAGTGCCAGATGCTAGACAATTTATTGCTTACATTGGGGTGGGTTTATTATATCGCGTACAATAATTCTTTCTGTTGATTAGGAGTGTGTGTGAGCATCTTGTCTTCTAATAAGAAATACTTAAATAGAAATGCTTAAATAGAAATACTTAAAAACTTAAATATTCCCAACTGTTATTTTCACCAGAGTTTCGAATATCTTCGAAAATGTAACGTCATGTCGAGAGAATCTTCTGTTTGGTTCACTTTTGCGAACGTTTCTTACCATGAGAGTGGATATTTTCTACCACAAGAGAAGGTCTCATTCTCGTCTTTAACTTCTTTAGCAGTTATCGAAGAAGCCCATTTCTTTGTGAAGAGCCCCTTATGCAGTTTTGATTAATTGCATTTGGCCGCAGTAGATCCAACACGAATTACTTTATAATCTCCTAGATACCCAGCTGATACCAGGCTGATACCGTTTATCGTTTACCAGCTCTCACTTAAGAATCCAAACTGTGCATCATTTTATTTTATCAAAACAACTCCACTAAAACCCACAAAACGTTTTGGAGCATTTATTCATTGAGTTTCGTCTACAAACCGTACGTAAACTAATGATATTTATTATTGTTGATTCAGCAGTTGTGCGGCTGGAGGAAATACACAGGTTCAGTCTTATTTGATCATTTCTTGAATAGATTGGTTGGACAATTGCAGAATGTGTTCATTAAAATTCGCCTTGCGAATTGTAGAGTGAGATGCTTGTAGTATCATTATTTTTAAACTACAGTTATGGAAACGATAAGTTCTTTTTCGAGGTCGTCTCACTGCTGATTAGCTTTCTTGATTATTTTCTCTTTTTCTATCGTTCATCACGTGTAAGTAAAATTAAACAACTTTTTTTTTTGTTTCATAACAATTTTCGTACAAAACGAACTGTAGTTATAAAGTTTAGATGTTTCTGCTTGAATCAGTTACAGGTGCACAAGATAATTGTGAATCGACGCGAACTTATCCGCTCAGTAGAAACAGAACGTGGAATTCATTAATATTTAAGTTTTGTAAGCGTTTAATAGCACAAGGGAGTTTTAACATACCGTGTGTCTCTTATGGGGTCAGCTCTTTTTTGCTAAGCAAAAACAATTCGTACCAACATTTTAAGCTTTCTAAAGTCCGTATAGATAGTTTACAACAAAACCTTGCTATTTGGACACATTTCCCAATTTTGCTTATTTACAGTAAATTGACAACCAGCTGTACAGCTTTTTGCATAAATAATGTCGCAGTTCATTTTCTTAATAAATGAATTGATCAAATACACGAAATCTGATTTAGCATTAATTACATAAAATTTGTTTCTTAAGAGCCCATAAGACGATTTTGGATAATTAGTATGAAATTAGATTTCGTATATTTAGTTAATTGATTCATTAAAGAAATAATTTGCGACATTATTTATGCAAAAAACTATACTTCTATGACCCTCCGAGCTGGCCAATGCACATTCATTGTATGTTCACGACAAGTTCAAATTGCATTTGAGTCACTAAATGTTGTTTTTCTCATAACAATGCACTCAAAAAATGAAACTTAATGTTTCTCACTTGAGGTACTTTTTTATAGATCGCATCACATTTATAAAAAATATTACTAAAATGTATACATACCTGACAAGCATCTACACTTGTGGAATACGCACAAATCATGGAATCTGCGTAATGCGCTCCTATGGCAGATTCGAGGCAAAATTGCTCTGGCATAATTTTTACTTTTGCTTTTCTAACATATCGCGTAGGTCTCCCTGTTTGAGAGATCCTTCCCCAGCCAGCCACCATTGCCATTCGATTGGTATATTCTGATACTAAAATAAAAAATGTCTTCACATTATTATAGGTGTATGTTACATTTATTTGTAATCTAATTGTATCGTAACATCTTTTTTGCACGACCGCTTGTAAAGTTGGTACTTTACGACTTTACGAAAAAATAAAACGGAGTTCATTGTGGTTATGTTTTGCATTCCCAGATGATTTAATCTGCCGGCAACAGATTTTTCTTTCTATTTTCTTTAAAATACGGCCGTGCAAAGAATATTGTATACAATATTCGTTATTTTCAAAACAATTGATGAAATGTAAGAAAATTACTTGTACACATCAGCACTGTTAAAACAATCCTAAATATATAAGCTTTTTCTTCACATTTCTCTTTCGAAGAATTTCTCAAGTCTACTTATAGAGTGCTTTCAGAAAACAGCGAGTCCCACGTAATCACAGCTGTTTAGGCAACTAAAGTTGCAAGATGACAAGCCTGATTAATTTCCCCTAGGTAGCTTATATAGCTGAGTTGACAGCAACATAACCTGGTCAGCAAATGGAAAATGTCAATCAATGGTACCAATATAAAACAGTATTTAAAAAGACAAAAGAATATAATTTATTATTTATTGTTATTTAAAAGACAGCAAACACCAGTAATAATGCATAACAGCATTTAGTAATTTTATTTCTTCCAACTGTTCAACCACTACCAACCTACAGGAATTATTCAAAAATTAAATTAAATCATTAATTAAGTGAATTCTACCAATGTGTAGCGCACTGTATAATACCTGATTTTATACAATTCCTTTGGAATAATAAACACAAGACGTTTACATATTATGTACCAACAAAATAACAGTAAAATTGAAGATAAAGATGTAACAGGTACTCTTGTGTTAGGGGAGCTAATATAATGTAAATATGTACGAGGTATGTGAGAAAAGTAATGAGACTGATTTCATACTAACCAAAGTTTTTATTTTTTTCAAACAACAATGTTATCTCCTTCAAAGTAGTTCCCTTGGGCAGCTACACACCGGCGGAGTTGTTGTTCCCACTCTTGGTAGCAGCGCTGGAAGTCTTCAACTGGTATGGCTTTTAACTGGTCGGTCACAGTCTTTTGAATGTTCTCCAGAGTTCCAAAATGACGTCCTTTTAGGACATGTTTCAATTTCGGGAAAAGGAAAAAGTCACAAGGACTCAAATCAGGTGAATAGGGGGGATGAGGAACAACAGTAATGCGTTTTGAGGTCAAAAATTCACTGATGGAAATTGCTGTGTGACACGGAGCATTGTCATGATGTCTGTTTAAATTTGATGCACGGTGAAAGCGTTTAAATTTAACTGTTCACTCATCATCCTTATTGTTAAACGACGGTCTGATCTCACAAGAGCCCTCACACGTTCAACGTTTTCGTCAGTTTTTGAAGTTGAAGGTCTCCCTGAGCGAGGTTCATCTTCAATGTGTTCTCGGCTGTCCAAAAATGATTTGTGCCAGCGGAAAACTTGTGCTCTTGATAAGCACTGTTCCCCATAGACCTGTTTCAACTTTTCAAAAGTCACACTCGCGGATTCACCAAGTTTAACACAAAACTTTATTGCACAACGTTGCTCTAAATTCCGATGCTCCATTTCTGTAACACACAACAAAAACACAACTTCACTGATGGCGCTGTCAAAAATAATGTGTTAGCTGTACGGAGTTGTAACTCGGACTGAGGAAGTGGAAGCGATAAACAAACCGGTTTAGCACAGGCCGGTAGACACAACGTTGCCAGATCTCCCGCAGTGTTACCAGTCTCATTACTTTTCTCACACACCTCGTATGTACATCTGCAGTGTTGCACACTGCAAAGAAACAGAATTGCAAAAAACTCCATCGTAAACAAAGAAAATGTAATCGACTTTAAATGACAGAAAAACACCCAAAGAAATACGTAGTGCTGTAAGATAATTTTTTGCGTAGGTAGAAAAACGGTTATTATACTATAAACAGCTCGAAAACAGCAACCATACCAACTTTTAGTGATTGATGTTATTGGAATTTCTATAATCTAGAATATAAATTCCGTTAAAGCATTTTGTATGGTCAATCTTGCTGCCTATAATTTTCATTAAATAGAAACAGGGGTGGATCCAGAGAAGAGGTTTGGGGGGGAGTATCTTTCTTTCCAAGCTTAGTCTATTGCATTTTTCCGATATACATTTACAAATAGAAGAGTACGGAAAGTACCGCAACGAATTAGGTTTCTATCAATCAAACAAATTAATACACGAAAATCTAATTTACAAAGTCGAACATCAAACTAAAAATTAAAAGAATAAAAACTACGAGAGAGGGAGAGAGAGAGAGAGAGAGAGAGAGAGAGAGAGAGAGAGAAAGAGACATTGTGACAAATGAATAAATCATGAAATCTTGACAAAAAATTAAAAAAAAAAAGAAACAAATCTTATTTCGAGTAGTTGAGTTTTTGCTCACGCGTAAGCATAACTACAATAAAAGGAAAAAAATTCCTTAACATTAAATAAAAGAAAAAAACCTAAATAAAAATAAATACGAGGTAACAAAATAATCATTTACATTCCTGCCGATGGCGATTAAATTAATTCCATATGACTTTGTACTTTTGTTCTTGCTGCAAAGAATACCTTTCTTTATGTATTTTATGTATATAATATACATAATACATTCCAGTTTAAATGAAGAGAACTCGAACCTCATTTTTCTGCGAGATGCAGAAATTATCAACTTGAAACGGGTGTAATTCGACAACTATAATTTTTTGGACTTTGTATTCAATGACACTTTTGATTTATATAATGACTATCATTTACCAAGATTTCAACAGTTTTCACCGGAAGCCTTAAGGATTCTACGGGGTCCTTTGAGAAAATTTATTTGAAAATTTGTTTATGTTCTAAAAAGGTTTCCGTAAATTTCATAGAGTTGGAGGGAAGGACCACTGAATAGAAATGTTGTATGCAATAACTAACATTAGCTGCGAACTTTTTATGCTTCCCTTATCTTTATTGAAAGAGTTAGTAGTTGAATGTAACGGCTATTATATGAATTCAAGCGGAAATGCAATGTTTTTAAAACTTAGTAGATATTGTTTACAAGGTGTATCGTTACAGACATCGCATCCAAATAAAATTACAGTCTTCACTTTGCAATAATTCTGTTATCAGTATGTATTAATCGCGTTTTATAGTACGTAAAGCTACATAAATATAATCGTTTTTGACCATACGCAACAAAAGCGGTTAAGAAATACGACAGCTATGTACTCCAATGTGGTAGTCTGATGAAATAAAAACATCTCACCAGTTAGGGTAATTGAAAAAAAGTTATTGTTCAATATCTTCTTGTGAAACGCTAATTTACTGTAGTCTGGTACTTAGCAAGTTTGTTACTGCCTAGTTCTCAAGTTAGACTAATTTCATAAGAACGTTTTTTATATATGTGCATTGTGACAACTCTGAATAAAAAATGCGAGATTGAATGCAGTGGTCGGTGGCAAACATAAGATTGAGGACTTGGGCTTTTTCAACCTCCCCCCTTATCCATTGGGCTAACGTAAGTGGACAAAACAAGGAGTGGTAGTGATTCAAGGTCACTTAAGAACCGTGTAATTATTTTAAAATAAAAAGTTTTTGCACTGCAAGTTATTTAATTAATTTAGGTTTTATTTAATTATTTTAATTTTATGTGATTAAAGCGTCTAATTGTCTTAGTCCAGGCCCAAACTTGTTAAGACAGTCTTATGTATTATTTAGTTATTGCTTACTCCAATGTCATTAGAATGCCAAATGTTCTAACTCAAGAGTGCCCTTATCAATGATATGTTGTTATATTTAAAATGTATTTGGTAAAACTCCATTCACTAATAAAATACCTCCTCTGTCTCACAACAAGTGAGCCATTTCTATTTCTGTTAAAAATTATTGCATCAAAAAGCACGTTCTCACCTTGAATCCGATAAACAGGTTTTTTTTTTATCTAATTGAGGATAAAGTTGTCGCTGGAGTCGATAGTATTTGCAGTTGTTGCCCATTTATGATCTGTTACATATTGAGAACAGTCAGTGAATTTGGTGTCACATCAGCTACGTTAACAATCATTGTGGACAATTTATTTAAATATTCGCGTTTTTGTCGTCAATTATGGCAAAACCAAATTTAAAAGACAAAACACGGGAAGCTACATATATTTATTATATAAAAATAAAGATATACCAAAAAGAATAATTGAAGAGTTACTTATCATAGATATAAGAGAGCGGTTATATAATTTTACTTAAAAAACTTACTTTGAAAAACAGGAATTTAAACCGTGATTACTAACTTCAAGGGTTAATAAAAATGTCTTATTAATTACATACTTGTGTATTGTGATGATAATTTTATATTGGCTAACTTAAGGAGGTTTATAGAATATATGTACAATTGTACATCAAAATTAATAAGAGTTTGATGTAGATAAATTTAAATTTGATTGAACAAGGGATGAAACAACAATTACTAGCCCAGAATCAGATATTGAAAAATTACTTGGTATCCAAAACGATACAATTATAAAACCAAATCAAAAATCAATTTTTAAAGTATCCAAATCGATTGACACAGTTAATTTGTGTGTATATTCAAATTTTGTGAAAGGATCAATAGTTAGATTTATAGTAAATTCGTTACCTGCTTATATAAAACCAGCTAGTGTTATGTATTTTCCTTTTAAAGATAATTATAGCCTTGTTTGATAAATTAACTCTTACTTTTGAAGAAAGTGAGACTGTAGATAATGTTAGTGTGATGGTTAACTTTATGGAAAAACGTGATTCTGTTTAAATGGACATCACCAACACGTTAGAGCATTTAGAAAGATATGAATTCATCAAAAAAAAAAACCAATAGATGGGATAGAGAATATTAATCATGATGCAATTATCAAAGAAGCATTAAGTAGTTTTCAAAAATATTATAAATTACCCGGATACTCCTAGATGTGGCGTTGAAGATAATCTATTACCGTTTATGATAGAAATATCAAAATGACATAAGAAAAATTAATAACGATTATAAAGATCGAAAGAAAATTTCTTTTGTTTTGAGTGATAACTATAGAAACATTAATCATGTCCTGTAAATGCGCGAACGATCCGGACAGTTTTTGTTACGTTTGTGGAGAGTTTACTGCAAAACACCAAAAACGATGTTTTACTACGCTAATAAGCTTTGGATGTCAAGATCAAGATAAGCAATGGGCACCACATATTTGTTATGTTTCTTGTGCAAATCGCCTTTGACAGTAGATAAAAGGTTCCCGTGTATGTATGCTCTTCGCAGTGCCTATGGTGTGGAGGGAACAAAAGGATTATCTAACCAACTGTTACTTCTGAATAACAAAGATAGCAAGTTTCTCTGCAAAAAGAAATTTGTTGTGTATCCTAATTTAACATCGGCGATAAGACCCGTTGGCCATTGTACTGATCTTCCAGTTCCTGTTCCACCAGAAACATATGAAGAATCAGATGAACAAAATGTCGACATTGTTTCTATAGTATATCCACTTTCAAGGGATAGTGCAGGTAAACAAACATTTGTGCTTGATCACCGCGTGATTCTTATCTGTCTGCGTTGTGGTTGGTTAAAGAGTGGCACCGGTAAGTCTCTTTACAAATTGGTACAGGCACGTAATTATTAAGAACAATTACATTTTAAAAATCTAATTTGATTTACATTCAGTTTTTAACATTTTAAAAGGACATGTACAGCTAACATATATTAAAATAAAATCTTATAGTATTTATGTATAAATTAACATGTGGTGTTTGTACAATTTTGTATTTTTAAACCAAACCAAGAAATTTCTTAATACTACCCTGTTCGATGCAGTAGCTACCCGTGCACTACCTGTTCACGTGCATTTGTTTACCTGCACTCTCTCTTGAAAATAAATATACTATAGCAATGATCCAGGGTTTATTCCTCTAGATCCCGCTCAGCCACATTTAATCAGACAGGCACAATTAAACGATTTAGTTCGTGATTTGAACTTAAGCAAAAGCAAAACCGTGTTGCTTGACTCCCGATTGAAAAGTTGGAATTTATTGAAACACAGTATCAAAATTAGTCATTTTCGCAACCGCAAAGAAGTTTTCTGAGTTTTATTCTATTAACGACAATCTTACCTACTGCAGTCATGTTGACAGTTTGATGGAAACCCTTGGACGTAAACACAAACCAGAAGAATGGCGACTGTTTATTGATGCATCTAAATTTAGTTTGAAAGCAGTTTTATTGCACAATAGTAATGCATTGCCTTCAGTTCCCATTATATATTCAGTTCACCTAAAGGAATCTTATGAAACTATGAAATGCTTTCTAACGAACGTAGACTATAAACGATACGAGTGGAAAACCTGTGGAGATTTGAAAGTTATAGCTTTGTTATTTAGGAATGCAACTGGGATTTACAAAATGTAGTTGCTCTTTGTGCGAGTGCGCAGCATTATATTGTGAAAAGTTAACCAAGTAGGCAGATAGTTGTGGGAGAAACAAATATTTTATATGAAAGCCTTGTAGATAGAAACAATATCTATTTGTCCCCTTTGCATATAAAGTTAGAGCTGATAAAGAATTTTGTAAAAGGTATGGACCGTGGTGGAAGAGATTTTCAGTACATAAATGAAAAACTTTCAAAAATCAGCGAAGCTAAGATAGAAGAGGGCCTATTTGTGGTTCTACAAGAAAAAGAAAAGGTGGCGTGGAATTGTTTCAAAGCCGTCGTAAAGGGCTTTCTGGGCAACAACAAAGCGGAAAATTTCAAAAACCTGGTCGACGAAATGTTGATAGCTTACCGTAAAATGGGATGTAATATGTCGCTAAAGATGCATTATTTACATTCTCATTTGGATTTTTCTCCAGACAATTTGGGAGCTGTAAGTGATGAGCATGGGGAGCGTTTCCATCAAGACCTTTCCAAAGATGAAATTCGAACATGTTGGGTGATTACTGTTGGTTATTGATTAGAGAATACCCTAATACATCATTACACGAAAGAAAACTGTCAAACAGAATATCTTAATGGATTTTATGTACATTTTGCAATATAAAATACATCTAATTACTTTAGCGTTTTATTTCGAAACAAAATCATGTTTTTGTCGAAAAATATATGTGCTAGGGAAAAACCAAAAGCAGATTTGGATTCAGCATGAAAAATGATTCAAGATCACCTATTTGTAACTAAGAACCAGAAAAAAAGTTTCAATTTGTTAATCAGTGTAATGGTTTTAGATATATGAATGGCAGGTTATATTTTTTTCAAAAAGATACGTTTTATGAATATAACGAATTCATAAAAAGTTTAGTTAAGACTGGTAAAACTAGTTTAGAAATCTTTGGAATCCATTGTCCTGCAAAAGCAATTCTTCAACAAATAAAAGAATTGCTAGAAAAACTATCTAGTGTTCGAAATATTCGTTTAGATGAAGACCATGATGATGATGAAGTAGAATAAAAAAAATTTGTATATTAAATGAGTAATACAATATTGTTAGACTTGAATAAATCTTACGAATCTAAAAAAACTTAAAGATTTATTCATTCAACATCTTTAGCATGTTATCAGTTTTCAAATTGTAAAAACAAATACACCACGTGTTGAGTTAGATGATTAATTGTGGTTTTCATTCCAAAATATTACATATATACATTTGAATACTAAATATAAATTAGAAACTCAATATTTATATAATTACAATATGATTTATAAAAGAGAAGGTAAAATTGAATTTGAACCAGAACCAGAACTAGAATGATTGCTTAGAAAATAATCTGTATAATAGAATGAAGAAAAAACATTTAGTGGTTCATTTCATTTGTTTGCTCTAAAAGGAATACGTAATTAGTACGAATATTTAAATTAATATTGTAACAGACAAAAA
>VTPC01008088.1:373631-391143 GCA_011009095.1 Ignelater luminosus
TTTCAGGTTTCATGTTATTTTTTTAAGTCTGTAATCTTTATAAACTTTATGTACTTTGTTTTTAGAGTTTATATATCTTCTTTTTAGATCCTAATAAATCTTCGTCTATAGCTCTTTTATTTTTTGGTACATATCAAATCATTAAATTGCGTATTTTATGAAATATTCAGCTATATCTATTAAATTTGCTTAATTCACGTAATCTTCAAACACGGTGCTTATTTCGTGAAATAGGCAAAAACTTGCCGTTTACATGCATTAAGCATTTCCGTAAATTCGGCGTAACACATGCACTACATATTTTTACACCCAAGACAAGATTGAATTGCTGAGTTTGCGCCGACGCGTTGGCCAATGTTTATTCTCATATTCTGCCAGTTTCAGAGTTCAGTTCATATAATCTTTGTTCAGAACGAAGCACAACACAAAAACAAAGAAGCCCTGGTACGTGTAAAAACAATGAAAAAAGCCAATAGTTACCTTTTTATTTTAGATAAAATGGATGCGAAGAAAATTTTAATGGAATTTCGTCAGTTTTAACACAGACGGAACATTTAAAGGTTAAAATTAAAGAAAACGTGCATCTTTAATAACATAATCCTTAAAATTGGAGAAGCCAATACAGTGGAAGTAAATGTGAAGATAAATGCACAAGTCCATTGCATATTTATTGCTTCAACAGATCCAGACAATGTGGTCAGCCGATACTATATCCAACAATCTGCTATCAATCTGCTACGACGATGAGCTGCCAGATAATAGCATAGATGTACTTTTAACTCCATCGAAGGAAACATTTAACTTCAAGTTTCAGAACGCAGAACAATTAGCGTTAAGAACCATATTAGGTTTAAGGTAAGAAAACAACCAAACAGTTATTTTATAGTTTGTTTCGCAAAGTGTAATATTAATACAGTATTCAAAAAACTCAAATGCAACCTGTGTTATTGTGTACTATCAGTTATTTTTTTTTGTAGTAACATGGAATTAAATGTTGGATCAAGTGATTCCGGAAGATCAACGTTGTCTTAATATCAATGAAAAAAGTAATACGTTGTTTGTTATATATTATATTACAAAGATATACTGTAAATATAAATACGCTATTGTTAACGGTAGTGGTTGACGAAGATGAGTTTAGCTACATTTCTTCTGACGATTTTCCACATTGATAATATCTGTTTGTTTTGTCTCTGGGGCATGCGCAGGACTAGTTAGTAGTAAGTATAGTGTGAGTATATAGGTTGAATACAATTTAAGGTCCAGTTCGTAGTACCCTACTTTTAAATGGAAAATAGCTTTAACGTGCCAGGTGTATGCATAAGTTTTTTCCGGTTTAACTAAGAGATGGCGCCAGCGAAAAGTACGCAGCCCATTAATTTGACACAGACGCCATTTTGTTCGTCTGACATTAAACAACAAACACACACAAGTTGAGTCTGCCAAAAACTAGCGTCTTTGTTTTATCATTCAGTAATCATGTCGAGTTTCGTGCCTGAAAAAGAACATTTGCGGCACGCATTGCTTTTTTTATTTCATCAAAAGAAAAAGGCTACTGAAAGTCATCGTTTGCTGGTAGAAACATATGGTGAACACGCTCCATCGATTAGAACATGTGAAACATGGTTTCGACAATTTAAAAGTGGTGATTTTAATGTGAAAGACAGTGAGCGCTTTGGTAGACCACAAAAATGCGAAGACGAGAAATTGCAGGAGTTATTGGATGATGACCCAACTCAAACTCAACGGCTTAGCAGAAGCATTACATGTATCACAAGAAACAATCAGCAGACGTTTACGAGCAATGGGAAAGATCAATAAACTCGGTAAATGGGTCCCAAATAATTTGAATGAACGTCAAATCGAAAATCGCAAAGTCTCTTGTGAAATGCTGCTTCAACGCTACGAAAGGAAATCATTTTTGCATCGAATTGTGACGGGTGACGAAAAATGGATTTATTTTGAAAACCCGAAGCGGAAAAAATCGTGGCTTTCACCTGGCGAAGCCGGTCCATCAACACCAAGGCCAAATCGCTTCGGCAAGCAGACCATGCTCTGTGTCTGGTGGGACCAGAGCGGTATTGTGTATTATGAACTTTTGAAGCCCGGCGAAACCGTTAATACACAACGCTATCACCAACCAATAATTAATTTAAACCACGCATTAATCAAAAGACGACCGGAATGGTCCAGAAGACATGGCAAAGTGATTTTGTTACACGACAATGCTCCGTCTCACACAGCAAAACCAGTGAAAAACACCTTGAAATCGCTCGGATGGGACATCCGCCATACTCCCCAGACATCGCGCCATCTGACTATCACCTCTTCGCATCAATGGGGCACGCGCTCGCAGAGCAGCACTTCAGCAATTTCGAGGAAGTTGGAAAATGGCTTGACGAATGGTTTGCCGCAAAAGACAAGCAGTTTTTCTGGCATGGTATTCATAAATTACCTGAAAGATGGGTGAAATGTGTCGAAGCCGATGGCCAATATTTTGAATAAAAAAAAATTAATTCCCTTTCAAAATTACGTGTTTTTTTTACCAAAAAACCGGAAAAAACTTATGCATATACCTATGTAGCTTTTCATCTAGGTAACCCACATTTTTAAATTTTACCTGTTCCACCTGGAACCGCTGCAGAATTATTAATTTTTTAATAGTTTGGTATGTGTTACATTCTAAATGAGATTTTTTATTTATTTTTATTTTTAAAAATGTGAATTTTAGAAAAATGAGATTAAAAACGGTTTATTTTTATATGTTTTTGAAGGTTATGCTGTAATTGGGTGTTTTTGCTAAAAATATGCCCGAGAATTGTTAAAATAACCCTGAAAACGAAATAAAAAAATCTGATTTAGAATGTAACACACACTTAACTACTCGTTTTTATTCAGATAAAACAACATTAATTAGCGCCATCCAGCAATTTGCTTTGGTTCAATTCAAAACAGTTACGTCTGTTTCGTTTCGTTTTTATTTTGAATAAGTAGGTTCATAAATAATTATAAGGAGGAAAGTAGTAAGACAAAGAAGCAAGAAACCTATTAAGTAATTTTCATATCTAGACTACACTTTGTAGGATGGTCTAATACGTAAACATTTGTTAACAATTCTTCTGTAAGAATTGGCAAGTTGGCGATCTAATTTTCAAGTATTTCCATAATTTCAAAAACAATTTCTTTTTATGAACTTGTTTGGTACGATTTTTACTGTATTTAAAATCTAAATAATATGCTTATAGTATAGTAGTAGAATCAAAACGATAACTTATCACGTCGTTGTGAAATTGAAGTGTGAATTCACCATAAGGGCCTGTTATCTTCAATTGTATTAAAACAGCACCGCTGATCGTGAGTGTATCTATTATTGAAAAGATACTCTTAATTTAGATTTGTATATACAGCGCTAGCACATAGTACATAGTTCTTCATTTTCTCAGAAGAGATAAAGACTACCTATTGCTTTTCTAGTTTGGTTTCCGTAAATTCGCTATAAAAGAAAAGAATAGTTTTTAAATTCTTATTCTTTCCCCATTTGACGTTATCAAATGCACGCAAAATATTCCAGATAAGCCATGTAGTTAATGTTCACGCAAGAGTGTTTTTGAAAACTATCAATATTCAATTAAATTGGCGTGTAAATTCTAAAAATGTTTATAAAACATTTCCTTTCTTTACTACTACCTTATGTCTGCTTTGAATTCTTTGTTTCCTTGCACATCTGTCACATAAATTCTCTTTATACATCATTGTCTTCTGCGTTCTGTTCTGGCGCAACTGATTACTTGATTTAACTAGTGTGTCTTTCATTTTGCCAGTGGTTTAGGTATTCCAATATTTAAACAGTACTAACTGTATATCAATAGTTTATCTTAGCATACCTAATCTTGAAAATTTCTAATGATTTTCCTTAACTGACTATTTTTATCGTAGTTTTATTCATGGTCGAATTTTCAGCATTCTTCTATATGGCAATCTCCTACCAAAATCGAAAATATAGTCTAACTTTATTAAATACACTTCATTGACTTTTGTGCTTCTAAGTTTACTGAAATTGACGAAAAGGTAGTCCCCATATTTAAAAAAATCGATCCTACAAATTTAACAAACTATAGACCAATATATCTTGTATCAGTCACCTCTAAAATCTATGAAACAATTGTGAAGAATCAAATTGTATTTTATTTCGAGTCAAATAATCTGTTCTTTATAAAGCAGTACTGGTTTTAAGTGTACACTATCTACAACACATGCAATAATAAGCTTTGTACACTTCATTTTAGATTGCTTCGAGAATGACGATTGTGCTGTGTTGATTTTCGTTGATTTAACGAAGGCGTTCGACTGCGTTCTCTATTCTCAGCTTATTAACATACTGGGGTACTATGGTTTTGATCGACTGAGTCAAAATCTAATACAGTGTATACTTATACAACATTGTAGCCTATAATGGCAAGCATTCTCAACCCTTACCTAATCAACGATCAAACTTAGGCTCCATATTTTTTCTAATCTATTTTAACTTTATAAATCGAATAGCTTGCTACACTTCAATGTAAACTGCTCAACAATTGAAGTGGCCCACCAAAAAAAAGCCACAAGTAGTTACGATTCTATGAAAAATGACCATGGGTAACTTTGATTTTGTTTTTATATATAATTCTACATTAATTTTGTATATTTGGTTGAATTTTTGTTTATGTACAAAACCCAATAGTAATCGACCAACTTTTCCTTGAGAATTACTTTGCTGTACTAAACGGCAGGCTAGATTTAAAGTAACTTCGCTTAACCGATTAGAGGGCATACTGGCATTATTTGTTATCAAAATATTTGATATTCTGTAGCAAAAATCGAAAAAACGGATTTTTGAAAATTCTATAAATTATGTCCCTACGCACTCGGGAATTAAATTACTTTTCAAATTACTCAATTCTAAAACTTTTATGATTCTACAAAACAAATGTTACATCACAATAAGAAAATTATTTATAAATGACATGTCAACAACCGTTGATGTCTCTTTGTTTCTAATAAACACGAAAACATAATCTTTTTTTTTGGTGGGCCACTTCAATTGTTGAGCAGTTTATATTGATTTAACATTATTTGTCGACGATATTACATTTATAGTATGAGATGATAATCTAAAGGAAGTGCTTGTTAAATCTCATAATATTTATGAAATAATAAATAACTAGTTTATTTAAATCAGTCTTTTATTAATCAATGAGAAAACCTAAAAAATGGTTTTTAGTTTGCGTAAGGTAAATGACTTTTCAAATGTTTAGGTTTCTATGTAGATTCTTCGTTAAGCTGGGTAAAACATGTTAACTGTATAGCCAAGAAATTAACCCAAATTTAATAAGAAGTCTCGCAAATAGTGTTTCCAACGAAATCTTATTGGTGACTTATTATACTTTCTTTCATAGTTCTATGTTTTATGGCCTAATTGTCTGGGGACATTCACCACATATGAAACGAATATTTGCTCTGCAAAGGGGTGCCATTAGCAAATTACTGTTTCTTTTCTTGTTTTAACTATACTTTATTGCACTTATTATATACATTATTTTCTAATTGTTTTTTCGTATTACGTATCATTTAATTTGACAATGTATAAATGTACTTTTGTATATGTTGGTACATAATAAACTAAACTAGAAAAAAAACTACAAAAAGCCTAAGTGTCTAAATTGATTAATTTTAGACTTCAGTGGTTTTTAGTAAACGCTAATATTATTCTTTTTTAAGTCTATGTGTCTTAACAGGTTAGTTTCTCTTCCATTCTAAAGGACCGTAAAACTTATTATGACTATGTATATACATTTTAATGATTATTTTGAAATTTTGATCATTTTGGATATCCACTCTTAATTTGCTAATACAACTCTTTTTTGCATGTATCATGTTAAGTAGTATCAGTCTTTCTGTATTAAATGATGTTGGAGGTGTATCGTGTTCGTATCAAGAACTCCTTGAATTTCTTACGTTCGATTGTGTTGACTACTGCTTTTCCTATTTTTATCTTTCATGATAACGTTTCTTATCTTTCTATTTATCTTTGTCTAATAATCGCATCACACTTCATCCAAACAGATACCTTGCCTATACGGCAAATGCATGCAAATATATATAGGGTGTCCCAGAAAACGCGAAACACCTATGTTTTCTTATTTTGCTTTACTCGCGCATTTGCTTAAAGTACAGCTATAACTGGTTATTCTAGTTAAGTGCTAGCCAGTTTACACAAAATAACTGATTACTGTACTTCAGGCGAGTGCGAAAGTAGAGAAAAAAGAAGACTCGTCTATTGTCCTAGTAAACAAATGACACCACAAACGGTTTCTAATATTTCTGCTTTTATGTTTTCCTGTTTGGAAGCTTGTAAGTGTTCTAAATTAGAGGCTCACCACTGGGATTTCGGAAACCGTCGGTTGAATTAGAAAAAATTTGCCTATTTTGGAGAACAATTTACTGATGCTTTGAAAAAGTTCCACAGCTCACTAGACTGTAGTTGAGAAAATATATAGGTATGTAACCCATTTTTTTAAGTTGACATCTCAACACGCAATTGATTAACGTTTATGGTCTCCATAAATCATATTAAAGGTCAAATCGCGTGACGCATGTTTAACAAACGAGATTACCTCCAGCGCTCGGTGGATGTCGCAAGGCTGAAAATTTACTAATAAAATCCCAATTTGAAAGAATTATGAATTAGAATTAGAAACATTAGTGTGGAATTGCGTACTTATTAAAAAAATGAGCTGGCTGGGTACTGTTATAGTATGTCACTGATATTGGTAAATTGATCATTGCATAAACTCATATAAAAATTGTTTACAGTTAGAAACTAATCTTATGGTCAAGATATCATTTAACATACTATAAAAACGTAACAAACGCGTGCTGGTTAACAGAAAACGGGTGTAATAATCAGCTAAATTGCTTCAAAGATTGACTCCTTTTATTTGTCGGAAAAAACAAACAGCGGTGATTAACTTCTCCATTAAAAATTGTATACTCAAACCTACAAATATAAATCTAATTATAAATAACCTTGCAATTACGCCATTAAAAAATATTTGGTAAAGTTTGAACATATTGATTTCTGTTATCGAATCGTGCATGTGTTGTATTTGCCCTATAATACTTCAGTGATAAAAAATGCACTGACGCTTGCCCATAAAAAATTAATTGTCCCTTTAGTGAGAAATGTATAGTTTAAAAAATATTATGAAGGATTAATAAAGTAATGCAAACACAATACGTATATTTACGATTGCATTGTTATATCTCTATTATTAAATAAATTACAGAGAGAATAATATATAGGTAATAAAACTTGCATTCTGTATAAAAATATCTGAAATATTCTGAAAAACGTTTTGTTTCATTACATCTACTTTTTATTAAATAATTAAGTCAGAAACAGACACGAACTAAGACATTACAAACGTTAATCTTCGTTCTGGTATTAAGGATTCTTAAGAACAAGTGAAGCAGAACGTATTTAAAATAAAACTCTGTCAAAATTACAATGTAATTGCAGCTATCGTGGGAACAGGTACAGATGCAAACAGAACAATCGTTTGAAGTGTCTTTGCAATGCTTTTACTACTTCATGATTAATTAAAAAATGAACGTTAAGAGGTTTTGGAAAGACAATACTTAATTTAACAAATTTCATAATTGCAATTCTAAAGAACTGTACAAAGAAGTAATAACTTTGAACTGATAGTTGTTTTTATTGATGAGAATTATGTATTAGTATGCGTAGAGTAATTAAGACGCATATCTAATATTTAGGTATCAGTAAGTAATTGTCGGTATCTAACTAATCTATAAGCTTTTTCAGTCAAAAATACCTGAGCAATTTAAGAAGATCGACAAATCGATTCGAAAAACGATACCAGCTTAAAGTGTCCATCGATTCAATGTAAATTTGAACAGCCCGAAATATTTTAAAAGCAAGACCCGATCCAAATTTGGTCTTCAGGTTGGGTCGCGTAAGGGCACAATCTGAATTATCAGTAAGAAACATTTGAATTTACATACTAAGTGACATTACTGAGTTCTGCAAATTGAAGTGAAGTTATTTCTTTCTGAATACATCTGGTTAAGTGAATAAGTTACGTTTGATTAAGTAATTTCTGACTGGACAGACGAAGGTACGGTCTACCATGCCTTGTCTAAATTGAGAGGGTGAGCGGAGATAGGATATAAAGGATTGCCAACAATAAGATGTTCTTGGGAAGAGTGGAAGGTTAAGTTGCAGAAAGCTTTCCCCAGCCGTGCGGATTATTGCGAGCCGCTACGCTGCGTGATAGCTCGTGAAAAGCGTTCTACTGAATCTTACTTAAGATACTTCTACAAAAAGAGCGCCCTACCTACCGCGTGTAAAATTGAGGGAACTGAAGCAGTATCGTGCTTAATCGACGCGATAGTGGTGCAGGTCACGGCTCGGGATGGCTATCATGCTACGCTACAATCCTTGTTAAACTACCTTAAAACAAGTCAGGTGGATAGGTGGGGCCAAGCAATCCGTGGGTATGTGAACGGCAGGATCTTGACTCAAGGCTGCACGAATTTTGAACTTTGTGTGGACCAGGTCAAAGAAAACATTTAAGCGCAAATATTTACAGACGTGGTTCAGGACATTCCTCTCTTTCTGGGGAACCTCTAACAAAATTAGATAATATCTTGATCATAAAATACAGTGAAGCGTTAACGATTAAGTATATAAACAATGATAGAGTTTAAAACGGCGGGCAAGGTCGTACTAATTATGAGCTACAAACGCAATGGTATTGCCCCGCAATCATGTCACCAACGTTGAGGTGAATACTCGTGAGCCTTTTGCGGGCGATCTCTTTGTGGACGAGAGCTTACGGTTAAAAAAAAGGTAGTGAGTGACTTGTTCCTAGAACGATTTTGAGTATTAGTCCTGGAGAACGTTCATATCTACCAATCGTAAACCTTTCCAATATACAGTTTGTTCATCGGAGAAGGAAAAATTGAAGGGGATTATAGAAGAATTGTTTAAAAACGGAATTGTTTGAGAATCGCAGTCGCCACACGCGTCTCCTTTTTAATAGTGAGAAAAAAGAAAATGGAGGATTGCTTACGCGTTGACTACCGTAAATTAGGATCGCTATACTTTACCTTGGATAGATGACCAGATCGATAGGTTGCATGGCTGCGCATGGTTTAGCACACTGAAAATGAAGTTGGGCTATCATAAGGTCCCGGTCAAGGAAAGCGTTAAGTATCTCACTGCGGTACGTGTTTCGTTTGGCCTTGCCAACGCACCAAGTGCGTTTATGCTCCTAATGAACACTATTTTAGTTATTTGTAAGAGTATAGCCTCAGTGTACTTGAACGACGTGCTAATTTCATCTATCAATTTGCTCGAGAACTTGGAACGCTTTGAGATCGTATTAAAAGTATTGAGGGAAGAGGTTTGAACTCTCAATTTAAAATATGACTTCCTTTAGCAGTCTGTTATATATCTGGAGGTTAAAGTATCGGTAGGACAAAATTAAAGTTCAAAATTTTTCGCCACCCAGGAGGTAAGGCAAGTGCGCTAGTTCTTAGGTTCAACGGGCCTTTCAAACACTTTGTGTCTAAATATGCTTTACTAGCGCGCCTCCTGGCCAGGTTAACTCATAAAGGCGTTAATTGGAATTGGGGTTCTAAACAACATCGGCGTTTGACACCTTGAAAACTGCTTTAGTCACCCGTCTGGTTCTGGCCATTTATGATCCAGAAGCTGAGACGGAGGTACATACATACACCAGACCAAGTTTAGGCCGGTGGCTTACTAAAGCAGACAAACTACGGACAGCGAACAAAAATACCACTCTTTTGAACTCGAAACACTAGATGTAATAGAGTCTCTTAAGAAATTTCGTGTATATCTGGTAGGCAACTTTAGTGACCTCAGGACAGCTTTCTCAAAAAATCTTATTCCTTGAATAGCTCAATGGTCGCTTCTGATGCAAGGGTATGGCTTTAATATAGAGTATCATGCCGGGACTAAAATGAAACGTGTAGATTGTTTTAGCAGAAATCCACCAAAGCAGGAAGATTCCATCGTTCTGGAGGTATGGCACACAGAGTCAGCTATTGTTTGCGTAATAACCGTCTATATAGCATCACAACAGCCGGCATTCAATGGGTGGTTCCACACGGAATGTAATAACATGTATGCCAAGTGCACACGATGAGATGGGTAATTTCTCAGTGAAAAGAATGAAGAATTTACTTATTGATTTCCCAGAATACGACAGTATGTGGAGCGATATATTGCAAGTTGTCCCCCATGCCTATATACAAAACAATCAGCTGAACACAAACATGAATTTCTGCATTCCATTCCAAGAGTTCCTGTCTCATTTTACACTATGTACCCAGACCATCTCAGTCCCTTCGAAAAGACTATGTGGAAAGAGTGTTACATAATAGTCGTAGTGAACGTCTTTACTAAATACAGAGTGCTAGAAGCAGTACGTTTAACGGAGGATAAATATATTGTGCCGTTCTTCATAAAACTTTTTTTACGCATGGAACGTCTCAAAGACTCTTTTCAAATCGGGGCATCGCGTTTACGTCGCGCAAGTTTAGCAAAATGTGTTGCAATGTAGACATATAGCATATTATAACTGCTATTGTCACTCCGAGGGTCAATGGACAAGTTGAGGGTTACAATGCTACAGTCACTGCTAGTTTAGCTACGCTCACTACTGACAACTATTGGGGTGAGGAGCTCCTCAATGTGCAATTTGCACTAAACAATATCGTCAGCCGCTTCACGCGTACGACCCCGAGTGAGTTGTTGATGCGATACAAACTGAGACCCGTTACCATTGCGGCCCTGATAGCGGAAACAGCCATCTCCGATTAGGCCGAACCCCTGCTGGTCCCTGCACGTCAATCTTACGGAGGAGCGGTCTCCGGGGAGGTGAGTGCTATGACGGTGGCAACACCTGGTTGTCCAATACTCCGTTGGATGGAGGTGGTGCACTGAAGATAACAGCCAGCAAGCACCAGGATACGATCTTCTAGGAACGACGAGGGACGCCGCTAGCAAACCCCTCTCTCCCCTGTAAATTTCAGTGACTCATTTACTTTGTAAGAAACTAATGCATGGAAACCTGTTTCTGCAAAGGAAGAATTTCTGTATAATTATGATCCCAAATCCCTACCCTTAAATGGCAACTCAATGAGGCGTGAACTCGACCGACCCTGAGAGTGCAAGCATCCGCACGGTTTAAAAGGGTCCGACTAAGTACATTGTAATTTATTGCTGCGCATGTTACATATTACTTTATTGATGTGTAGTTTTTTTCGAAATTTCAAATAAAGCTAAGCGTTTTAAATTTAAGAGAAATCTGTTTAATTGTTTTATACTACAGGTGGTTATTAATATTAGAGGTCTGTAAGTTACACGAGTTTTAGAAAAGCAGCTGATGCATCTACATTCAAAATTTCTTACTTACGTAACTTTAGAAAAATCTATTTTATTCGAGAACAGTGCATTTTATGAAAAAACAAGTTTTTGAGATATTAAGAAAACAAAGAATCATAGCTTAAATCTTGACATTGCATGACTCGAGAAGGGTGCATTTTATGAAAAAACTACAAGAGCATGTCTTGTCTCTAAATTATCAGTAGATTTCAAAAAACGAAGTAATTGTTTCTTCCATAAACCATAAAAAGGTGTGTGTATGGTAGTATCCATCATGAAATCTACACAATAGTAAACAACACTTTTATGACCTAGACTTATAACAAGAATCCAGTCCTAATCTTAACCCAGAAATTTGCTCTATCAATACTTTCTTCATTTTATTTATGCCTTATAAAGTTCAGTTTTATCAGAAAACATTGCTGTGTATGGCAGATCTACATAGCCATTTGCCATAATATAGAAGTGCTAATCGTTGTTATTTATCTTAGTTTTAAAGTTACTTTATACTGAGTGTTGGTAAAGTCAATAACATGATTTCTGGAGGTAATTGGCCATCGTATTGCATGTGTAATCAAAAATTTCTTAGTTACCTTAAAATGTTAAAAATGAAGGAGACAAAATTTAGAACGGTTAGTTTTTATCGCAAGCAAATATTATTTTAAATACAGTAAACTATAAACTATTAAACATTTCAAAGTTTACAAAATTTTAATCTTATAAACTAATTGTTGAAGATGGCATATAATACCGCAGAAGATATGCAAATAAGTGATTCACGTGCGGTAGTCCAACGGTACTTATTATATTGTTACTAAGCAACATTGCTTTAATCGAGTTGAAGTTTGATAATATTTGGTAATTTATAAGAATTCTAGGCAATTTTGTTCAATCGGTGGTAGCATATAAATAAAAGTTTGTTAACTTTAAGAATAGTTACTGCATATTTTATTTTTAACTGTATTGGGATATTTCGTACATTTCATCAAATGTTCAACCACCCACACGTGTAGCATTGTTTGTATAACAGTAGCAAAACTCAATTATTTCTTTGTTTTTCTTATAAACATGCTATAAAACGCCTTTTTTTCCATTTTTAAGCAACGTATTTCTGCAAGTAATACAGTGTGTCCTTTTTCGATGTATTCACGGGGTATCTTGGTTATTATAAGCAATAGAGCGATGGAGTTTGCACAGTGTTGCCTTAATTTTTCAATTCAAGCTCATTGGTGAAAATAAAATTCAGTTATGAGCAAAAATCCAAAATTTCTCATTTATTCGAAAATCCTGCCACTCTTTTCCTATCGAAATAATGAAGATTACTACTTTTCGTACTTAATATAATAATTATTAACCTTACGAAAACCCAGGGTAACAGTTTACATTATTTTGACAGGAAAAAAGTGGTTTGGTAGTTTTAAGAAAATGAGAAATTTTGGATATTTGCTTGTAACTCGAAAACAAAAGATGAGCGTTAAATTTCGTTTTCGCCAGTGAATCTAGTTTGAAAAGTTATGAAGTAGGTATGTTGCAAACTTCATTTCTTATAATAAATAAGGTGTAAATGAATAGATACATTGAAATCGATTCAAATTTTTAAAACCTATCGATATTGGCAGAAATCGAGAGGATAATTCTTCGCGAAAATTTTCAATGAAATTATGGCGAACATTACCAAATAAATAATCAAAGCGGTAATATTCGTTTCAAGGGCAACGAATATTACGGTAATTTTCGTTAACTTTCAGAAATATTTGTTTGGTAATATCTGTGCCTAACAACAGTTGTCCAAATAATTAATTTTATCTTGCATGTATGGCATATATAGGTTTTTGGTATATGCACATATGAGGACTTAATAGCATGAAAATGCATATTTGAAATCTTGAGAACTATTATAATACATTTCTTTCACAACCGTCTACTGATTCTGATTTTCTAAAGCATACAATATGCATATTATTATTGTAACACTGCATGCTTCTTGCATATATTACTGAATTTTTATGGCATATTTTGCTAAAAATTGAATTTATGTGTATTTGCATTTTTTGTCTATAAGGCATACATAGTTAGTTTTTTATTGTCTAAATAATTAATTTTATTTTAAAAATATGGCGTATATAGCAGATGTTTGATATGGATACATATATGAGGACTTTACAGCATCAACATGCATATTTTAAACCATACAGGTCGTTATTTCTTTAACAAGTTTCTTCCATGTATTACTGAATTCTTATGGAATTTTAGTGCATATATGCACTTTCTTCATGACATACCTGGCCAGCTTTAATGATCAGTGATCTTTAAGTATGAGTTGCTAGTTTTACTATACTAAAACGCTCTGAACAGATTTCATTGCCATAAAAAGGTTAAGGTGCGATTGACTCTAATTAACTATTACTTACATGGATTTGGCAAACAAACAGGTTGTATGTTACTTGTAAATTTAATAGCTCGTTGTAGTTTTAATAAAGCAATATCGTTCGTGTCATGCAATTTATCACTGGTAAAGTCTTCATGAACTTTTACATCTTTTACTGGTATGACAACTCCTGCGTCGGACACTCGATCGTGTCTTCCGAGAACAACAGTAAAATCTGATTTATTGTACCTTAAATTACACTTTTTATATAGATTGAAATCTATATTATGAAATTCTGTTCTAACCATTTTACACAATGTCCAGCAGTTACGATGTATTTATTATTAATTAATGCTCCACCGCAATGTAGTTGTCCTTTTTTCGCAATGTACACTAACCATGGATATAAATGGGGAGCTGTTGTTTGACCACCCACTATACGAGTTTTTAAATATTCACTAGGTATAACACCACATTCTAAAAAAAAGTCTTAAATTATGTATCAAACTTTGGTGAACTTACATTCTTACCACAATTAGTAAGTAATACGGCATCTGTCTAAAAAATATTTAAGGCCATTATTGCTTAGTGACGTGTGATTGTTTAAATTGCGTAGAATCTTTTTGAAATGGTTAGAGTTAAGCTTTCAGTGCAAACTTCAAGTTAACGGATTTCTTTAGTGCAAAACAATACGTAAAAAGCTTTCGGAAAATTGTGAAGAAATAATCACTTAGTATTTGGACATTTGAATGGAGCGTTGGGTATGGTTGTTTTGGTTATGCATTCCCAAGAATAAAACTAAATACACTTACCTGAAGTATGGGTAAAATTAAAGATATATAAGAGAAACATAATATAACGTAGATGTATAAAAACATTTTATTAAAACTTTATAATTTGACTCTAATTCAATGCGCAATAATACATTATATTACGATTTTATACACGTAGCTAATTTTCTTTAACTTTATCTTTATGACTATTTGTTTAATGTAAATTGACCACTTATTGTAAAATAATGTATTTCTAAAATATAAAACTGTGACATTATCCAATAATTTATAAAAGTTTATTTATTGGTTGATTTATCTATTTAACTAGAATCTCTTTAGTAACTCATTTAAAATGTTAATTATACAATTCAAGACTAATTAAAAGTAAATTTTCTAGAAGTTGTTGATGGAGTTTTTGTTTTTCCAAAATGTGTTGAAAGGTTTATTGGTCTTCGCTTGTTAAAATTAATAATTCCGTTGAATCGTCTTCTTCGCTTTCTTTTGCCCCTGCGGCGATGTGGAAGATGTAATAATAGAGCTGGAAATGTAATTACAGTCTGATTTTTTATTGCTACTTTCAAATTAATTCTAAAATCTTTCACATAATCTCCTGTAAAAATTATATTTTGTAAACATACTATAAACTTTCACATTTATTTCTTGAAAATACTTGAAAAGAATGGAATCATCAAAATTCTGTTGGATTTTATTTTGTTTATTTGTTAAAGAACAGTTAAGTGTAGGCTTGTGGTTAATTATGCGGAAAGACAAACACAAACGCGTTTATGCGAATTGTGGAAAAAATGTAATTTTCCCACATAGTGGTGTTGAAAGCACAACCAGAATAAAAATGTTAGATTAACCATTGTGCTGTATTAGCCTTTGTCTCATTTGAGTCAATGAAGTTTACGTCTCTCGTTATTGTAAATTGGGAAACGGTATGAATAATGTCTAGTGTTTACAATGTAGAAATATTTAGTTAGTGAATTGTTCTAAAATAAAGATTACAATTCAATAGATTTTAAACCAAAATAAACGCCCTTGAACTTAATGTCATGTTCTGGTATTACTACTCTAACTAAAACTCTAATTAAAAAACAAAACAGGAGGCTTTAGACGACTCAAAGAGGAATGGAAGAAAACCTAACCATTTTCTGTAATAAGTACATGACAACCAATTGTTAGGAAATGTATAATATGTTAGTTTGCATTTCATTAGATATTAAAATTAAAAAGAGTAAACGCAAATTTAACGAAAACGTAACAAAACACTGTACTGTAACGTATATTATTAATTACGCATCTGGGAGCTTCAGTATTTTAACTGAACTTTAGGAATAGTAGATAACTCTGTTGATTTTGATATACCTGTTAGTGTTCTGAATTTTAAAAACCACCTTTGTTAATTTTTTTTAAACATGTGATTATATAAACACAACTTTTGTAGTGTAAACAAGATTTATATTTATACAGGGTGGTCCAAGATTCCGCTCTAGTAAGATAATAGCTTTCTGTTAGGAAATAGAAACAAATTGAAAGCAGAAAGCAACATAGTGCCTCTGGAAGCATAACTTAAAAATATTTTGAACTATACAGGGTGTTCGATTTGTTTGGGGCAGCATCTTACTTTATTTTTTCAAACGGAACACCCTGTATATTACTTCATTTTTGGATTCCCTATTACATTTAAATTTATTTTTATTAACCACATGTTTGGTCTAAATTGCGCCGTTTTCGAGATATTTAATTATTTTGGAAAAATTTAGTTTTACATTGTTTCAGAAATTTTGAAATATCTCTGGAACTAATCAGGATACGAAGATACGGTTTGATCATCGTGTCAAATACGGGTTGCTACATCAATTGTGTTACAAATGACTTTGTTAAAGATTACTATGGTCTCATTATGGATCATTGAAAATGAAGATCTTCAATCATGGATAACTTGATATTTTTAAATAGAACGATATGAAAATTTTTGTATAATCAGACTCGCTCGTCGCTCGTACCATAAACTTCCTACTCGTTCAAAAACGTCAACTTTACAATCTTGTTATATAAATAACTAATACCTATAGAAACTTAACAACTTATTATTTTTAAATTATTAGTTAAAACAATCATTTCAGGTACAAACTTTTGTTGTTTTTTGTACTGCAAATTCTGAAATATATAATTATATTTAAAATGAGATAGAGTCTGTGATGGACTTCTCTATAGGGAATAGGGCTGTACGAGACACTCTTTCTTGACATAGCCGATGTTAAGAAGTTTTTAATTAGTTTTAATTTGGAAAATAGTCTTTCACATGAGGCAGGTATAGTTAAAAATATTTGTATTACTGTAGAAGAACTGGGATGCTTAACACGTAAATTAAATTTATTCAAATTTTGAAATATTTTAAAAGGAGATTGGCTTTGAAATTTAGAAAGCTCGTGGGCCTGGAATCCAAAAATCTCAACTTTTTGCAGAAACTCTATTTTATGCACAAATCTTCTATACACTTTTCTATGTCACTGAGGCTCATCTTTAAAAACGACGCACTATTTAAAAACTTAAAATCAGCTGACAGTTTATTTAACTTTTCGTAACGATCATATAATTGGGAAGCTATGAAATCAACAATTTGAAGTATTATTTTTCTTTGTTTGATATCTGGAGTCAAGTTAGTCAGTTTCAAGCTCTCCAGGCATTTTTTTAATTTTACTCTTGGGCATTTCTATGATTCTATGGGAATATTACAGTTCTGGCATATATCCTTAGCAGCTCTCCCAGTTTTAGTAAAACAATCGTTTCTGTAATTCTTGATTTCTTCTAGTAATCTTTTGATATATTTGCACAATATATAAACTGTTACATTCTTCTTTATTAACTTCTTAATTAATTTCTTCCAAA
>VTPC01008088.1:401143-414957 GCA_011009095.1 Ignelater luminosus
TCCTTACTTAAAAACTGGAACTATTAAAAAGGATGAATTGATCTTTTAAGATGCTTAAGGAAAATATTAATGTTGCTTACAAAAAACGTTCAATAAAGATATACATGGTGTCCCGCGACAAGACTGTCATAGCTTAAAGGGGTGTTTCTTGGGTAATTTCATGTCAAAAATACCTAATACATATATGTCCAAAACTCAGTAGTAAAGGAGTTATAGGCGATAACATTTTCCATAAAGAAATGGTTTTGTTAATTATTATGCATTGTTATTATTATTTTAAAAAATAATGCAAGATAAACGTCAAACGAGAATCAATTGTAATGACAATGTGACAAAACTATTCACCAGTCTACTTCCTGCATTAATTTTAAACAATAATCATTAACCAAACCATTTCTTTATGGAAAATGTTATCGCCTATAACTCCTTTACTATTGAGTTTTGGACATACAGGGTGATCAATTTAAAACTTCCCACTCTGAATATCTTGAAAACCAAATAAGATATCGGAACAACTCTAAGGACATTTTCTTATACCGGGAGGGGGAGACTAAACTATGTACAAAGTTTTCGATTAAGATTCTACCCTTAAGCTCCAGCCACCCCCACTTTAAAATTTTAAATTGGATAATATGGCATGTGGCACATCAAATTAAAGGTCTTCAATACCAGAATACAGTGGTGTTTGAAAAAATAAAATCGGTCGATTGGTTTTCGAAGAATTAATTTTTTTATTTTAATAAAGATACATTAGTTTATGGTAATAGAGGCTCGAATTGCGCTCCATTGGTTGCTTTAACAAAATGTAATGAACAACATTTGAAAATAGATTTACTTGAATTTAAAATGCAACTGTGTTAGATAAAAACTTAGTTAAATTGTTATTAATATTTGACACGAATTTCCTTAAATTCAATGCAAAGACAAGGTAACCAGAATTTTATCTTGGTAGCGCGGCGGACGGTAACCTGGAGTTAATGAATAATTTATATGAGTCTTAATATTGATTGAATACGTGGATTAAGCAAAACTCTTAAATCTACAACAAAAATATATCCGTATGCGGAACGATAAATATTAGTTAGCTTTTGGAACCTATGCAACTTGAAAGTTCGACCTCCACCTGTGGAATTTTCAAAAATATCTACAGCCCAAAAAAGCCCAAGAACTGGATAACTACAGGAATATCATCAATAGGAGGAAGCCACGTGACCACGACATTTACTGTTGGTTAGGCAACACATCTTGCACTGTTGGTAGCTCTGTTGTAATAAAGAATTATGTAGTTTTCCAGTGGCGTAGTATTGGATATATGATGAAACTACTTAGAAACTTAAATATTTAAAGATAATTATATATAAAATTGGAAAATTAAAAAATGACAATATACTAAAGACATTTTCAAAAACAAGAATTAGATAAGGCCCAAACAATGCTGATGTAGCTGTTCAACAAGAGCTTTTTAGTTATTTTTTCAATTTTATTAAATTTAACTGTCCACTATGAAGGATTTTTCATAAAAAGATAATTATGCAGGTAGGGTAAATGCACCAATACCTGGTCATTTAAAAAATATTTGAAGTTCAAAGTTCATTTAAATTTAAAACTAAATATTTAATAATGAATTTTTTTGTATAGTTACGCATGCATAAATGATATACATACTCAATCATTAAGCGTCATTAAATGTTTAATTTTATATTTAAAAAAACCATTTATCAAAATCGGCACTTTGGCAGCCGTCTTAACACAATCGTGTTCTGGGAATAATTAGATTAATAATTGACATGTAATTTTTATTTTATGAAATTAATGTAACATAATACTTAGAACTAGGTATGCTAGATAACAGAACTAAAAATCGCAATTATTTCAGCTGCCATAATTTATTTATAAAAAAATAATTCATTAGGTAGCAGGTTACTAGAATTTAATTAAAAATAATGGCTTACATTTATCCTAAATTTTACAATTTCATTTAGTTATTTTACATTTTATTGCAATTTATGTACAAATTACGTAAATGGTTCGATATGGCCACTCTGTGTCTCTAAACATAACCGAACTCTATTTTTGATACTATTGAAAACTGAAACTAAGGTTTATTGTAATATATTATTAATTTCATTTCGAATGGCCTCTTTTAATTCGTCAATATTCTGTGGACGGTGCCTGTAAACATTATTCTTTAAATGCCCAAATAGAAAAAAATCTAATGGTGTGAGATCGGGAGAACGAGGGGGCCATCGTCCACAACTAATCACTCGGTCATCAAAGAACTCTTCCAAATAACGAATAGTGGTGCGTGCCGTATGTGCTGATGCACCATCTTGCTGGAAGTAGCCCTCTTGGATTTCATCATCCAATAGTTGTTCGATAAAAGGTGTTAAAATATTATCTCGGTATCTTTCTCCACTGATTGTGTCATTAAAAAACAATGGACTATAGATCCTGCGTCTTGACATCGCAACCCATACACCAACCTTCTGGGGATGCAAACTTGTTTCTTCATAATTGTGGGGATTCTCTGTGACCCAGGTTCTGTAATTTTGGCTGTTCACATAGCCCGACAAATGAAACCTTGCTTCATCTGACATAAATGTAATATTTAATATGTCATCGTTGTTCAAGTGTTGCATAAACCACTGACAGTATTGAACTCGTAATTGATGATCATTCGAAAACAGTTCTTGCATTACAGGCACTTTATAGGGATGCATTCGTAGCTTCTTTTTTAATGCAACTTGGCAACTTCCATATGAAAGTCCTGCGGAAAAAGTTGTTGGTTAGATTATGGTTTAAAATAGTTTAAATTGTTTAATGAATGTAAATAATTCAGAAATAAATAGCACTGCCAGTTTTTTATTTACAATTGAATTACTACAAGTGATAAATTCAAAATAATTAATAATTTAAAACACGAATGAAGCAAAACATATTATTTGTTTAATGCAAATAGATTCCTACCTGTTTCAGTGGCTAAGCGTTTAATGGATTTATGGGGACTACGATTCATTCGCATCTGCATGTCCTCGAGAACTTCATCAGTTAATACGGTTGGTCTACCAGATGATTTGCCTTTGCAGATGCAATGTTTTTCTTCAAACCGCTTAAGTATATCATGCCTACGACGTACAAATGCATCGTAGTGGATTTGCACCTCAGGAAAAGCTTGTTCAAATTGTTGGATACAAGATTGTAATGAATAGGTCCATGAACCATCTGCATTCTGTGTTCCACTTCGATAGTGAGCTATTAAAATAAATTTATCTTGTTCGCTTGTAAAAGGCATCGCAAAAACGTAACCTTCCAAACTGAAATAATTATGCAGTTTTAAAATTTATTATCACACTTTAAATGCGTTAAATCTAACTTACCTCGATTAACTCACAAAAAACAGATTTAGTCTTGAAAAAGACTGATTTTTAAATAGAACAAAATAAACTATAGAAAACGCAAAACAGAGACCAAGAAACCACGGAACGTACGCACGCCGATGTAATTTTAGTTTAGAAATGTACTCGTGAGGAAGTGTAGCCAACGCTGAAAGGTAAAATTTCGCGCCACTTTTAAATTAGTGGTCACGTGGCTTCCTCCTATTGATGATGTCCCTGTAGTTTTCAGCTTGAAATCTTATTTCTGTTATTCGGCTAAAACAAAGACGTATCCTATCTAGTGATGTCATTGACATCATTAGAAACAAAAGGCTAGTCTCATAATATACAGGGTAATTTATTAGCTCTATGACAAACTTTCTTTTCTGATCAGTATGAAAATAATGCTTGTTCGGACCAGTACAAAAGTTACTTCTGTCCGAGACAGTACGAAATAGATCTCGGTCCGGTTCAGTACAAAAATAACGCCCGTTCAAGTCTTCTACGATAATTCTCCAGTACGGTTTAATATAAAAATAGTCCGTCCGAGTCGGTACGAAAACGATTTAGGTCCGGTGCAGTACAAAACGGTCCGCTTTAGATAACTACAAAAATAACGGCCTAAAAACCCGATTGATAAGCTCGACAAACCTGAGAGGCTTAAACAGTCCGACAGCGCCGACATTCTCGATTGGCCCAAACGACTCCACAGGCTCGAACGGATTGAGAGACCGGAGCAGCCCGACAGGCCCGAAAGGCCAGATGTAGGTCCGAAAAGCCAGATAAATGTTTAAAATAAGCCCCGTAGACCTCGTAGAAGCTCGACTAAAGAATCCGGTCCGTTTATTTCATTGTTGAATGTTATAAATCGGTTAAAATTATTTGGCATTAACCCTTTTAAGATTTTAAAGATAAAAACTAAGGTGGCTGTTCGTAGTCATATTTTTACATTCTGCTAATTTAGTGCATTCAACTTTTTTTTTACGGAAATCTATTATATTTCAAAATTAATCTTATCCCTATGTTTTATAATTTTTGAAGGATTGATATATTATTATTATCTAATAAATAAAGAATTGGATAAGTTAATAAAAGTACTTACTTAAGTTTTTGATTATTATTTAATTTTCTCTACCGGTTTCGTTCATAAATTATCATCAGGAGAAAAATTGTCTGTTAAATATGAATATGAATTACATATTCATATTCATATTAAACAGAATATGTAATTCATATTCATATTTAACAGAAAAATTGTTGCACAATAATCAGAATGTAGTAATATTATTGTATGATACAGGATGTCTCTATAATAACCCTAATTTTGAAAAATAGAGATGTGCAATTTAGAAAATGCATGTTAACGACTCGGACGTATAATCCTATGTAATAAAAAAAATGACAGTTACATATGTGATGCCTGCACAAATCACTTTCAATTCTTGCACAATAAAGTAGTATTTTTTCTTTAATTAATCGATTCAGAAAAAATCCTGCGTATGGTACTGTATTTCATAGTTTGCTAAATTATACAATTTTTCTAATAATTAAATTTAACATTAAAGTGTTTTACTTCAATTGAATCTTTACAAGCCTCCGTCATGCTTTTGTAGTGTTTTTTTAAATACCGGAAGTTTTGCAATACACGGATTACCTGTGCTGTGACAGATAAAGATGTAAAGACCGTCCAACAAGTTCCGCAGAAGAGAACAATTCTTAAAAGTTAACTGGGTATGTATAGGGGGAGCAAAAGATGAAAACTCACATACTCGAATAAATAAAGAATTTTAAAGAGATGGGGAATATAAAAGTACATAATTGGAAAAGTACTAAACAAGCAAACATAGGATAGTAAGATGAAAACAATAAAAGTGTTGCAATAAGAAATAATCTAAAAAAGAAGGGGTTAAATCAATTAACTATAAAATAATCTACACAGAAAAAAAGTTGCAGTTAAAAGTTCTCTAATTGGAGTGATACCTACTACAATCGGTAGTAAATATAGTGACAGCAACAGGCTGCGGTATACTTTACCAAGCAATTGTAGTAACTGGTAGAATGTAAAATATACTACAAATTGTAAAACATTAACTACATTTTGTAGTAAAAATTGCACAGGTACTACAATAGAATATACTTTTCTTAGAAGTGTTAATTTTACAGTTTTGCTGGTAAATATAACTGGTTTAAAAGTTAATTTTACACTAAATTCTATGTAAATATGACGTTTAATTACTGTTAAATACGGGTTAGTAAAACTTACTAAATACTATGTAATAGTTACTCCTACAAATTGGTAGACGATTTTACTTAACTAGAGTGTTTTTTTTATACAACTCAGAATTCTATTTTAACAAGTAGACATCTATCATAAACAAAAGACAACGATCCATTAGATTCATATATTGTCTCCCACAAATTAAAATTCGTACAATTCGTTTCGTCTTTGTTTGGACCCATCAGTGAAGGATAATGCAAGTCAATGCTTTCCGCTTCACACTGGTTATATACTAATCAAGTATAACATTTAACAGCATGAGAATACTAAGGCGCCATCTAATAACACCGCCCAAACATAAGAACGGCTGACCCCACTCGTCGATTCTAACTAACGCTTGTGTAAAATTAACTAATGCTTGTGTAAAGCACATGCGTACTATTTTGCTTGGTAAATTCAACCATATTGTAAAAGTAAAAATTACAGCAATGTAGTAAAATTTACTAAAAAGTTTTTTCTACAATAAAACATTAAAATTTACAATTGCTGTAGTACAGAATGGGTTAGACATAGTATAGTATTTACTGCAATTGAGGTGTTTTCAACGATAGCATTTGTACTACAACGATTTTGTAATTTTAACCACAGCTTTTTTTTCTGTGTATGTAACGAATTGCGACTTAAAAAAAAATCGCATTACAAACACAACTAAAACTGACAATCTGTTCGATTTTTATGTCAAAGTAGACTTACTGTATACTGTTTTTTGTGTACATATGATACTCCATAAAGTAAAGGCTAAAAATATAAGGTGAGCGAGAAATTGTAGATAAGTTTGGTCCTACAATTGTAGTTTAGTTGTTTAAGTCTTCCTAAACGCCAAAAGAATAATTAAAAAAACTGTTTCTTTAATTAATAAAATATATAATAAACGAGTAAGTATTTGAAGTATAGTAAATCAAACTTCCGACTGGTATGAAATGTTGCACATTCCATGCTCGTTATGTAAATATCTATTAACATAAATGTTAACAAAAGGGGAAAGCTATGAAGTATTATATTGTAGCGAAATTAAAAATTTTCGTAGATTATCCAAAAAATCTCTCTCTTCTTGTTTTATTTAGACATCTTTTAAAATATTGTTTAATAAAATATCTACAATTTCCACTTCAACCCATTTCTATAACTTTTGGATTTGCTAAAAGAAAATTTCTTAAATAGTTTTTTGTACTTCAGAACAATCTCATATAAAAGTATCATCTACCACCATATTCATTATTCTTTAATTACAAAAAAAAAACTGTGTAGGCTGTAACGATCCATTTCGTCTACAAATTTATGCACCTCTTCATATTATCTAAGAACTTGCCAATCCAGTCTCATATAAGCAACGGAACCTACTTTTGTAATATTTCTAGTATTACTTCTGTTACCTATTATTATAACTAAAATAAAGAAAGTAACTAATTATTATAACTTTCACAATCTGGGCCTTAAAAATTCATAAAATATAAACATAAATAAATAATTGGTTAAAAATATCAAACCTTTGCTTAAAGTAACATTTCTGAAACGAAATGTGATTGCTAGCAGTAACACGAAGTAACAATGACACATACTAACAGTAAATTAAATAATTTCAATGTATATTTCCGATAGTGTCGTTTATCATTTAACCTTAGTTTATTATTTTAGAAGGTTATGCCTAGAAATTCTTTTGATAAACAAAAATTAATACCTTTATTTTTTTACTTGCATACTTTTCCATTGTTAAAACAAAACTGTCTTGCAAAAAAATATCAGTTGCGTTATTTCTCTACCTAAGTTAGTAAAAACAAAGAACATTGTAATTTTTAAACATTTATTCAAGTAATGATTAAAGAACAGTGCTTAATACTTTATACATTAAATAAATTATTAGACAGATAACAAACACAACATTGCATAAATATCACAATGATTCATACATTTTTAATCCAAAGAATGGTAAACTAACAGAGAAACTAAAATCTTTTAAATATTTTTCATCAGTCTTAGAACTATATATTTTTTTAAATTTCTCATTTACTTACAAGAAAATCTTCGGTTTTCATAATAAGCTAGACATGTTTTAGATTTCTTTCTCCTTTAATTAGTTATTAATTATCTAATAAAGACCATTCAAAGATTACGATGCAAATTTGATGGCCATAACAAAATAAAACGTTAACAAGGATTAAATAACATTTTAACAAGTATTTTTATGCTAGAAAGATTCCTTGCTCTTAAGTAGTATACTTATGATAAAGTATGGAAAAATTTTGGATTTTCTTAAAAGGTACCATTTGTATAAATTACCACTATAACATGAAATGACTTTTGGTTCATATGCTTTTAACTTTGGAAGTTTTTTGTTAAAAAAGTAACAATATTACAAACTAACTTTTAAATATTTAAATATTTACAAATAAGATAACAATTATCCCTGGACAGGCCTTTTTGTAAGTTGTGCTGGTTGTGGTTTATTTTCCAATGCTTCATTTCTAACATTATTTTCTACACAGCCTTGGTGGTTGACATCTGGAGATTGTTCATAAGTTATTCTACCGTATTTATTTTGAGCATCTTTTCCAAATATGCGGTGAGTTCCATCACCAGTACGAAGGGCTCTGTATTGAACCATCGTGTAAGGAGCAACTTTTAAATCGTATGCTAATCCAAGAGCAGCTAACACATTAATAATGAAAGTGGTAACACTGTAACTGGCTCCGTATTCAGATGCACGGTAATCCCAAGGGAATGCATGATGGTAATTGTGCCACCCTTCACCGATTGATAAGAAGGCAACAAGTTTGCTTTCTACTGGGTTGATGTTTCTATAAAGTAAAAAATAAAATATGCAAGTAATTCATTGTATGACATTTTAAGTAAGGGTAAACTTACTTGTCGAAAGGTTTTGTACCCCAAAGGTGAGCAGCGCTATTGACAGACCATGTAATATTCAAAAGAAGAATATAACGGCCAAAATAACTGATGAAAAGGGAGTTTAAATAAGTCTCATCCCATAGATATACTGGAATAGCTATAGGAAGTGCCATTGCGAAGATTACGTACAGTGATTTGTAAAATCTATAAAAATAAGAAAAAATCAGAAAAAAGAAAGTAAATAAAACACTAATGTTTAAAAACTTGGGGACGTATCGAATTGTCCAAGTAATATTGAATATTCTTAAAAAGTTAAGAATAAAGTGTGGGATCTAAATAAAAGGTGGAAAATTACAATGAACTATTTTTAAACGCAGAATGTTATTCATAACAATCATATGGTTTATACTAAATGATATAAGTGCAAAGGTTTGGAGAATCTTATTATTATTAATATTACATCCTACTATACATTGTTTTGTTATTATAAAGAATAATCAAATCACGCATTTTAATTAATTATTACAAATTCAAAGTGAATTTATATTTCGTATACTTTTAGTTGTAAATATGATAAAAAGTTCATTGTTTACCATTTTGACATTATGTTAATTAAAATAAATCTAGCATTAGTTATTCAAAAACAATGTGAATTCAATTTGGAATATGAAATGATACTTAAAATAATAATTTATTGTTAAAATAAGTGTACAATTGTTAATTGTTTTATTCCTCCGACAATAATATGCGTCGCTAACTGTTATCTTATTTATTGAAATATTTAAAATATAACAAATAAATATCTCTACAAACAATATGGTTTGGGTGTATTTTTACTTTACCTTTCATTGAAAGTTTAAAATTACTTAATATTTATGAAAACAATCTTCTCGTGGCTTTAAGGAGACTTGGTTGAATTTTGAAATATTAAAAGTTTATTTAAAAAAACGGTTTTCACCTAAAGTTCTCTGCTTTAAACCGTTTCTGTAGTAGCTGATATAAAATATCAAATAGAATATTCTTATTTACTATAGTAAATATCATGTTTGGTGGCGAAAATAAAAAAAATCTAAATTTGGATTATTTCTCAATTTTGGGAATATAAAACTTTTTTATTATGTGACATTTTCAACAATTTCACAAATATTGTAAGAAAAAATTGACACTAATTAATAGTTCATTATTGCGAACTTGAAGTTTTTCATTTTCATCACCACGTATGGTACTCATTCTAGTAAGGATAAATCTTATATTGTGTTCAAACTGCTAGATGAAAATTCCATTGATATAATAATAAATATAAAACATTAGAATATGAAGTTAGTTAATATTTCGTTAATAGTTAAAATAATTGAATAGTGAAGTAGTCATGTTACAAACTTACGTTTTCTGGAACATAACTATAGGATCAGCTTCTAAGTCAGACAGATCAATAGTTTTTCCTTTGCTTTTCACGGCAGGATGTTTTTTACTCATTAACCAACCGATATGTGAAAAGAAGAAACCTCTGTTTGCGTTATGAGGATCAGCATCGGTGTCACTGTATTTGTGATGTTGCCGGTGGTCTCTAACCCAAATGTACATGCAATTCTAAAAAAAAACAAACTTTGTATTGTAGATTATCTGTTAGTAAGTTTTTCATAAATAGTTATCTTTGATTAACTGTATTTATTTAATTTTCAATATTTAAGTAGTTGTAAGGTAATGTAAAAACTTATTTTTTTTTAGCAGAAGCAATTAAGGTTCTATAAATAAAAGTTACAAACTGAACTTTAAACAAGTAGGTGACCACATAACCGTTAGTCCTTTTGTCTCATTTTTATCTTTATTGTTTAGCAAATAAAGAAATAATTAGATCTGCATTGTGTTGCAGAATGATTAACGGAAATAATCTTTACTTAAAAAAGGAGTAGGGAAAGTTATTATTTAACGAATTTTATTACTATTACTAAATATGAAAAAGAGTGAATTTTTTTATTTTATTTGATGTTTTAGATCTTTTTTGCATGAGTTATATAAATGTTGGACTACATTCAAAGCACTTCCTTACAACTTTGTTTTTCTTTTTAATGTCAAACCGGTTTAGGCTAATTAATAACAAATTCGTAAAGAAATATTTTGATTTATAATTATAATTCGAACTGATAAAAGCGAATCTTACCTGTCCAGCAACTGTTTGTAGCAAAATCAGTGCGAGCCTTAAAGGCCACGTAGCTTTAAAAGATTTGTGAGAATATAATCTGTGTGCACCGATTGTGACTCCGAAACCGGAAATAGCTGCGACGAAACCCACTAAAAATTAAATTAAATAAAAATAAAAAATTTACATTTCGGAAATGCTTGAAATATATACGCACTCCAAGCGATGGTTAGAAGTTTTGCTTTAAAACATAATAAATATCCAACCAAGCCGGCGAGATGAAGTGCTAAAAATCCAAGAGCATTAAACCATACAATTCTTCTCTTGAAATTATAATCAGTTCCAATTTCAGCTGGGAGTTTTAGATGGGTATCATAATTATCGTAGTCAATTTTATTTTCAGCAGTTTCAGTGGGGTTGTTATCCAAAGGTTTACTGTGGGGTGCCATGGGGAAATATCTTGACCAGAGTGCTGCACATAGATTAATTATCAAATTATACAATGTATAATTACAAAACACAAATAATAAATAAGAGAAGCAACACATGCGGTTATTACTACTTTCAAACTGCATTGTTTGTGTTGTACTGATTTAAATAGTAAGAGAAACATTGTTAAAAGTCTCCCTTCTTTGAAGAATTAATTTTTTGGGGAAACAGAAGTGGGATTAATGGTTTTGTGAATACGCACTAAAGGTTATATAATACGTTAAATGCTGTTTTCAGCAGTGCCCTCCTAATCAGGAATAGAAATCATGAAATTTGAATAATTTATAGAATTCTTAAGTTACGTATAAATGACAGCAGACAAACTTCTTGTATTAAATAAGAGGTCATGTTCGGATGGTATCTAAGAGTAAAATAACTTTCAACGGTATTTCCAACTGATTTATTGACAGTTCGTTTTAAACCTACAAGCTGCTGAAACGTAAACTAGAGATTAAGCCTAAGAAAATTGTTTTTGACGATTACATTTGTTTTATTTTTTAGAACGGTATAAGTCTAAACATTAATTGGCTTTTTGTGATTTCTGTAATTTTTAATATTTTACTTTTTATTTTTTATTATCTAAAATATTTTTTAATTTTATCAACACAAAAAAAATGAATGAAAATATTTGTTTTGTATTTATCCCAATTGTTGGAAGATGGGTTTTAGTAAAAAGAAACTGAATATTTCTTGAAATCTTATTGTTAATCTACTGTTTATTTATTTATTATTATAGTTCTAGGTTCTACCAAAACATTCTCGAAACTGACGAATCAATAAAAGAATTATATCATCTGTCTAGACGGATTAAATGTTTTCCGGTTTTAGTTTTTACATAATTTTATGTATACTAGTTTCTCGAAACAACGTTATTAGGTATGCTTTTGACAGTATTAGTTACAAATAATTCTAAATTATTCAAATCCTGATTTTGTTATATTCTTAAAATTGATTTTCATAAAGTTGATATTTCCAAGAAATTTCTTTGCTGAAAAACTGATAAAGTCAAAAAATAAAGATTTCTTATTTTCTGAAGCTAAGCAATTTTCAGAAAAAGTAAATACAAAAGGGGTAAAAAATTAAATAAGAACAAAATAATTACAGTTTTTCATTAACATTTAAATCTCACAAAAACATTGTTTAGATATTTTAGTCTTATGTAATGTATGTGCATGTAGGTTCAAGCAATTTAAATTAATCGTGACATTCCGTGTGCTTAAATTAATGTTAATCGTAAATTGATCACTTTAAAATTCTGTATCTTTATAATCTAAAATTATACAGTAGTAATTTTGCCAAAACGGAAATTAATTAAAAAGAAATGTCTAATCTTAGGTCATTTTCTTATCGCATATTCACCTATCTACTCATTAACATTGTATTCACTGTGACAGATTCATTACCATTATTAATCGAATATATCGCAACCTCTTATTAGTGTTAACTGTTAATTGCCAATTGTTAAAGCAATGGTTTTTTTAAAACGGACAAACTGGAGAAATAGCTTTGCACAATATCAAAAACGCATTTGATGTAATCAGTCTGTTTAACTGACATATTGTGGGCATTCTTTTACAAAAAACTCATTTCTTCTCAGAACTATAACGCAACTCAAATTATTATAATTGCGATGATAAATGAGAATTTAATTCCAATTGTTACGCAATAAACAGAGGTGTATCTAGAACAAAAACTAATTTTCATTTCTTTTTTGTTATCATCAGTGTTATTCAATAATTTCTTATTAATCAACAAAAAACTTTTAAGGAAATTAAAATATAAAAAAAACATATCTTCTATATGCGTGTTGTTTGTATGTCAAGCTGATGATAAAATAAACCCCTAAACATTTATCTATCAAGAAATTTTGAAAGGAAAACTTACAAACAAACAAGATCTTTTAAAATAATGATTACAAGTAAGAAAATTTCTCTGGGAGGGGGTTAGTTACACCTTATAATTGCTAAATATTAAAAAAGTGTTTATTAGTTGTTTAATTACATGTTTATTTTATTATCTAAAATATTGACAGTATTTAACGTCTTCAATTTTTTTAATAAAGTCCGAAAACTGTCATAAATGTATTCATGTTATTTTTTTCATGTAGGTGCTTTTCATCATTTTATTGCTCTGCAATCTTGATATATGCTTAACAAAACGAAAACATCTATTGAATGATTAGCTATCAATATTTATGCTATAAAATTATTGCTTTCTTCTTTACTAATTCCTCTTCTAATTTCAATCATTTAATATCATTTTTATTTTTGTTACGTAAGATCATTTATGTACCATAAAAGTCACACAAGAGATTTTCTTGAAATTTCTAACCGTAACAATTATGTAGTACAAATAATGTGATTATGAAGAACAATAGATGTTTCCAGTAGTGTCTAAACATAAATCAGTAACAATACAATTGAACTAATTTTTCTAAATAATTTTAACGCGTAACGACTCAAATATAATGGCATATTTTGAAATAGTACGCAAATCATTAGGACAACCTAGTTGTCAAACGATACATACAATATTTATTATCATTATTTGTTATTTATTTTGGTACATTAATTTCAAACAAAACAGTCAATAAAAAAATAAATAATTAGGTTTTACTTCCAAAGAAATTTAGGAAGTATGATAATTCGAAAATGTAATTACGTACATAGTATTTTTATATACTTACATT
>VTPC01008090.1:0-29049 GCA_011009095.1 Ignelater luminosus
TTTGCATCCCCAGAAGGTTGGTGTATGGGTTGCGATGTCAAGACGCAGGATCTATGGTCCATTGTTTTTTAATGACACAATCAGTGGAGAAAGATACCGAGATAATATTTTAACACCTTTTATCGAACAACTATTGGATGATGAAATCCAAGAAGGCTACTTCCAGCAAGATGGTGTAATAGCACATACGCCACGCACTACTATTCGTTATTTGGAAGAGTTCTTTGATGACCTCCTCGGTCTCCCGATCTCACACCATTAGATTTTTTTTTATTTGGGCATTTGAAGAATAATGTTTACAGGCATCGTCTACAGAATATTGACGAATTAAAAGAGGGCATACAAAATGAAATTAATAATATATCACCAGAAACCTTAGTTTCAGTTTTCAATAGTATCAAAAATAGAGTTCGGTTATGATTAGAGAAACAGGGTGGCCATATCGAACCATTTATGTAATTTGTACATAAATTGAAATAAAATCTAAAATAATTAAATATAATTGTAAAATTTAGGATAAATGTAAGCCATTATTTTTAATTAAATTCTAGTAACCTGCTACCTAATAAATTATTTTTTTATCAATAAATTATGGCAGCTGCAATAATTGCGATTTTTAGTTCTGTTATCTATTATATTATGTTACATTAATTTCAGAACATAAAAATTACACGTCAATTATTAATCTTTAATTATTCCCAGAACACGATTGTGTTAAGACGGCTGCCAAAGTGCCGGTGTTGATAAATGGTTTTTTTAAATATAAATTTAAACATTTAATGACTCTTAATGATTGGATATTGTGATGATATTAAAAATGTAAATGTGATGATATTAAAAATGTAGTGATATTTGAAAATGATAAAAAAAAGAGAGTATAAAAAAAATTTTGTTTTTTTGTTTGATAAATGTAATGACAGTAAAATATAAATAAATTAATATTGTCAAGAAAATGGCGTTTTAATAAAAAAATTAAGAACCAAACGAAGAAAAATAAGGACCCTGAGAAAAAGAGCTCTCCATATCATAACAATATGTAGGGTTAAACTCTAGTACTTAATACATAATATATTCACGAAATACGCTTTTTGGAAATTTTTGCACCGGAGAGTAAACAAAAATGCCAGAGACAAATTCCAATGCAATTTATTAACTAAAGATTAAGAAAAATAATAAATAAATACAAACTAATCATCTGTAAAGCTGTCTTCTTCTGAATGAGTACGTTCTTCTTCTCCTTGACACTTCCGCCGGTCATAAAACCACATACAGTCAGAAGCCACATATTTTGTTACGAGTTCTTTCACATAAAGGTATTTGGGGCGCTTAGGTGGTAATGACCCAGAGTAGAGGAGTAATGTAGAAGTAGGTAAAGTCAACGTTACGCCATGTTTCTGAAGAGTAAACAAGTCCTTAAGTAAGCCACTGGCCAAACTGCTGCATTCCGCACCTTTTGCTGTATACTCCATGACACGATAAGAAGATATACCAAATTTTTGTTTTCTTTGGTTTGACACGCACTTTTTAAGAGTCCCGTTGAAATAACCACTGAAGTTCAAAATCATTTCTTGGAAAACTGGAACCACTATAAATTTGCGGCATGTATTTTTTACTAGTACAACCCATTCTTTTGACAACACGATCCTTTTCCGTTTCCTTTTCTCCTTTTTGATCAATCCGAAGCTCCGATCACAAGGCAGAAAACTATGTCCTAGTTTTGAATATCTGTGTATAATTTTAGCAAATCTATCAGTATTTGAAGTGTGTAAAGATACTGAGCCAAGATACCGTGAGCTGCAGTTATCAGAATATAGGTATAATTTTGTCACTGTTGATGCTACAAAAATTACAAAATAATCATTACGGGAGACGGTCCACGAAAAAATTACAGTTGAAGAGAAATATCATATGAATAATTTTTACATTCCTGAGATTTTGGTAGAAGATATTACCTGGACTGTTAATCCTATTAAACTGGATACTTCACCTGGTCCGGATAGAATTATTATAAGGTGTATCAAAAATAACAAAAAAATAATTTCAATAATAGCGAAAATATTGGTTATGAACACCTAAAGAAAGTTATTGCATCATCTGGCATTCCTCTAAAACTGCAAAATCTAATTATTAATCAGCATACAAATAACGCATCATATATTGATTTAGGATATTGTCAAACGAAATTATTTCAGATAAACAAAGTTGTGTTTCACGCTGCACCTTTGTCCCTAATTTTATTTAATCTTTGTGTTAACTTCATTTTTGATGAGATATAAGACTTTTATGTAAGCAAAAAATATGGATTTGATCTATCTAATGATTGAGACATTTGCCCTGTTTCATTTATTGGTTATGCTGATGATACTGTAATCGCTGCAAAAAATATTGATGCGGTTAATGAGTTGTTGCTAATGGCAGAAAATAAATTTCATGAAATTAGACTTAAAGTAAATTATTCAAAATCATCAGCAATGATTATTGAAAGAGGAGCTTTGGTTAATACAAACTTATTAACAACTTCAAATAATACAATTAAATCTAGTGATGAAGGTGAAACAATTAAGTATCTTGGAGTTACTTACTCACATATTTTAATTCTAGACACCGCAAGCATTTAAAAAAAATTGATCAACGTTTGGAAATTTTAACAAAATCTAATTTATTGGATCCATATCAGAAATTAAACATACTTAATCAATATAATATATCACCCATTTTAATATACATATTTCTTGCAAACATCTCGTCTTGACAAACTTTCTACATTTTTGAATAAAACTGATAACTTCATAAAAAGTTCAATAAAAGAAATTTTGCACATGCCAAATAGTACACCAAATAATTTTTTATGTTCAGTCAGAACTTGAAATTTTTAATTGCCGTCGGGAGGCTTTTATTCAACAATATAACAAATTTTGTATTTTGTATTAATGTCAAAATATTTATTATATTCTTTAGCTCGGATTTTGTCTACAAGATCTGTAACACACAATAATTTTGATATCTTGTATTGCAGCGTTAACCAATCAGCAGTGAAAAGCTAGAAAAATGGATCAAGCTTTAATTGCTGACATACCAGAATCAGTGAGGTTGCCATTACTGGCCTTGAGTAAATTTGGATTGTTTTCTACAAACAAATTTAAAGCGTACATTCCAATGACTTTACTTGTCCTAGTTCAAGTCAACCTAATTCTAATAGCTATGTTACAGTTCGCAAATGTTAAACAAGATATATCCGACATTGTTCGCAAATTGGAGGATATACTTGGTTTTTCGATGGTAAGCAACTTACCTATTGCATTGTGAAAATCAAAATTGTTTTATTTCAAGACTTCTATTCATGACTGATTCGATGATAGTTTTAAAAATAATTCTATTCTAGGCACTTCTAAGAATGGTTGTTGTAACACACCGTAATGAAGATTTTTCAAGACTTGTTCAAATGATCAAATTATTCTGGGATCCGAGCAAATGTGATCAACAAACTAAAATGGAACTAACTTCAATAAGTCGATTTACTTATCAATTACAACGTCTTTTATTTTTGGCTATTTTAATAGCTGTAATTTTCGTAGTACTATTTCCTCTATTTCAAAATACGGCACCTACTGGAATATGAACTATGGAAGGACATGACAAACTCTATCGTTGTGTGATGATTGGTCAAATCATTGTCTTACCCTTTGCAGCACCTTTTGTCTGCTTTTTAGATTGCTTATATTTGGGATTTTGTACTGAAATAGTTATTCAGTTTAGAATCTTGTCACGATCTTTACAAGATCTTAAAACAGATGGTATCACATTTAACGAAATGGAAATTAATCGACTCAACGAAATAAAAAGGTGTGTTGGTCATCATATCTTGATATTACGGTAAACATACAATTAATTTATTGTTGAAGCTTTTAAGTAAGTTACATTATTTCCAGGTTTGTTAAAGAATTTCGACAAGCTTTTTCTTTAGTGCTGTTGGTTGAGTTTCTTGTAGATGGTCCTTTGATTTGTGCAGAATTGCTTGCTGCGTTTGAGAGGTAATATGTAGATGATTTCAGTTTAGCTAATTATTGAGGTACCAGACGATCTAGTAAGAAATTCAGATAGGTTAAGTCAATACCTTCAGTAAAATAATATTTTTGTCGGTATTATGAACAGATATAAAGGTTAGAAGAAATTGGCAACAAAATAGTTTACGGAGCGGTCCTCAAACTGTAGAACGCACACCCCTGAGCAGCCTCCATAATTGGTTCTCCTTAATCTATACGTCAATACTTTTAGTAAACTTGTGATTGTTTTATAAACTTTCTAGATATCCAAAACGTAATATGTACGTGTTTCATCGTTTCTTCCATATTTCCACCGAAATCTCTGCCTCCAATCCAAATAGGGACTTTATTCTTCGAATCTACATCACTCTAAAATATGGGTCTTGAATTTCCAGTTCTTCTACAGAGACATAGAATATGATTACAAACCACGTAAGCACAAAATTTATTGTCGGTTAGGCAACACATCTTGCACTATTGGCAGCTTTGTCGTAATAAAAATAATGTAGTTTTTCAGTACCGTTTCATTGGATATATAATGAAAGTACTGCGTTAAGTCTAACTTACCTTGGTTAACTCACAAAAAGCAGATTTGGTCTTGAAAAAGACTGAATTTTAAATAGAACAAAATCAAATGTAAGAAACGCGAAACAAAGAGACAAGAATAAATCACGGAACGCACGCCCCGGTGTAATTTTACGTTAGAAATGTACCCGGGCGGGCGTTACTCCGTAGTATGGCCAACGTCGAAAAATAAAATTTCTCACTACTTTCAAATAGTGATTACGTGGTTTGTAATCATTTTTGATGTCTCTGTACATGCTGTGGGTGCTCTCCACTTGTTCGGTTTTGTGTTCTTTCCCAGCTTTTTGCAATGTTTTGTAAATAACAATCCTTTATCAATCAACAACGCAACTTTCTGTATTTGATTGGCTTGCTATTTTCTATCACGTCCTCTTTGGCTTTCTAGAATTTATTTTCGTGTCAATCTCTTCTTACGTACGAGTGCAAACCTGCTCTGTTGGTTTTCCCTATGCTATGTTGTAACCTGTTTTTCTTTGCTCACTTCTGTTTAGTTTTGTAAACCACCATTTATTTCTTCTCAATTTGTTTTTAGAGAAAGGTCTGCCAACAAGATAATCAGCTGCATATATAGAATCTTGGACTTAAAATACGATACTACTCATCAATGCCAATTTGTCCTTGCTATCGTCAATTTCATGACACCACAAAGGTTTTTGTCAAAACGGCATCAATGCGACAATTTTCAAACGTGACTGAGGATTATATTTCTCATACCGTCATATCGTATCAAGAGTTTAGAATAACACTAGTGATCATCTGAGAACGCTTGGTAGTTGTCAGAAATAGAAAGTTGTAAAATCGCTACATCTGAAGGTTTTTTGTCAGCTGTGATAATGCTGATTGCTAAGAGTGCCTTCTGAATGTTCTAAAACTGCTTCTGATTATACGGGTTGTAGTCTGTAGTTAATTGATATTTCAAGTGTCTTTTACTTTTTTCCTTAGACGTCAATTATCTGGACTATAAGGTACGCCATGTATAACAGGATGTTGGTTTAGAACCTCTAGAAGCTATTTCCTTACAACTGTACTTAATAAAATTGCTTGATATTTTGACAACAAAGATGATGTAGCTGAAACTGCATTCGGCTTTAAACTCCATAACAAAAACGAATTGTCCACAGATTAGAAAAAATACTTGTCTAATGATCGAGAATCCAGCCATCCGTTTTTTGTAGCATTCCCTAACTCTTTGCATTCAAGGAAATAATTTTGGTTGGTTTTTGGATACGCTGCATGTGATAAAGAGATTTTGAGTTTTCCATTCGTCAAGCAATTTTCCACACACCCTCTAGATAGGACAAGCTAAAATCTGTCAGAAATGGTTTAAACAATTCTTTAAAATAAAAATTTCGTCTACATATAAAGAGTAGCATTTACAGGGTATGCGATGTTATCACAATGGTAAGAAGTAGATTTGTTGTGGTTACACTTGGCAAAAACCGCGTATTTGCATGTAACAATAATAAGTTGGATTTGTCCTATTTTTGAAATGTTTCCCCTCAGAACTTAGTTACATGTTAGATATTTAAAAAACTTACTGTAAATCTTTCCATAGCTTTCAAACTTTACTGATAGTTTCAGTAAAAGGCAATTTGTACGAGTATCTTTCGAACTTAGGCGAGTGTCTTAAAAAATAGTTAATCAGGTAATTAAAACCAACTTCAAAGTGTACACACCAGCTGGCAGAACACTCACCTGTTGCTGATGGTGGGTCTGTGAGACCCAGTGGAGCATTGCAGGAAGAGGTGTGAAAGAGATATTAAACTAGATTTATGCCTACGATGCAATTAATTTTTAACAGTTATAAAAAATTCTTTTGTTCGGATTTTGCAGTCCTACGTCAATAAGCAAGAGTTAAGATAAGGTATACATTATATATAAACTTTAAACTTATCTGTTTCAGTGGATCATACCAAACTCAAGCAAGACATGTCATTGTATTCACCTTTGTTACCCTCCAACTTGCTTTCTTCTGTATTCCAGCGAATCTTATAACAGATGAGGTAAATAAAGAATGAAATATTCTCTATGCACTATTTTAAATTAAATGGATATACCCGACGCTCCATCACAGCACATTAGGTATGTTTTCTACAATATGATTTAATACATCCCAGCAATTAATCGCTATACTTGTATTTTTCGATATGTAGCTGATTCTGTAACTTTTAGTTACCGAATGACATCTTTGTTCACTCTAATAAGTGTCAAATTTTTATAAATTATATGCTGAATACTAATCCACAGGATACTGAACCATAACAGCTAATTCTGTTTGCTCACACATCATTTGGGTGATAACATAGTTACTATTATAAACACGCGCTTATGAAATTATTGGCGAATTTTATTTGCGAGTTAGGATAATACCTATGTGGTATTATAATAATATGTATTAGAACTACCTTTGTAAAGATATCCCATTTATTTCTGTTATACGAAAGGTAGTTATTTGACATGATTCTGAGGTAGAAGGCACTTTACTATTTTTGAATTGTTGAGCACTCTTTTCTTTTTTTACTGTTATGTAACAAATATTTTAGGCCATGGCGGTTTCAGACGCTGTCTATTTCTCCAACTGGTATACTCAACATATTCCTTCTTTAAAAGTACCGATACTGCTTGTAATGCAAAATTCACAAAATGAAATTATCATAAAAGGTGGAGGTTTGGTGACTATTAATGCAGAAACTATTGTGAATGTAAGTATTACGTAAAGCAGACTCAATAGTTAGTACTACTACATAGTAAAAACGAACCCGCCTTTACAGGTGCTCAAGGTTGCATGGTCTGCATGGTCCCTAGTGAGAGGATTACGGCAGAACTGAGTTGATTTTAATTAACATTTAAGGTTTCTACGATGAAGATCTTGCGCTTATATTAGTTAGAAGAGCAATGTTAGACAATTCTAGTTTTTAGTAAAGTAGTTTCTTATTGTATTGCAATATGTGTTTTTTTATTTTTTAAATTAATTATCTGAAAAATTTTCTTTTCTAAATCCTAAAGTTGTCTCATACAAGAAATTTTATAGAAGCCATTCCCTTCAAAATCTTATCTGTAGGAAAGTTGAGTTTTTCTATTTATTGTCCTGCAGCATCAGTTTTGTTTGTTTGCTCTGCATTATAAGTTTTAAAATAAATACTTTTCTTAATTATAAATAATACTTATAGTTTACCACAACGAAGTCTCGCATCTGTACACATTATGAATAATAGCAAAGTGACACTACGAATATCTTAAACAAAACTTCATATTTTCATATTCGGCAGTGCCTACAGCAAGAATCGAGTTAAAGAATTCCCATTAGTCCTGTAATTATGTTATCATAAATACAGTATGTAAGTATTTCATTGGATATAAGACACCAATTGATAAACATGAAATGCCCAAATATACAACAAAGAAATGCCGTAAGTACCAGAAAGCTTCAAGTAGCTCTTTCTTAATTTTGAGCATGTATGAGTCTACTTGCGTAGTGTGAACGTCGCGTCGGTAGTGGGGCATACTTACCAGTGTTTTGAGGAGAGGTGTCTCCCAGCATGATAAGAATGTTAAACTAACAATCAGATCAAATAATACTGCTCTGAGGCAATGTATACAACATTATGACTACAGCAATCCTATATTTCTAGACACTGAACGTAACCCTAGCAAACTACTCCATAGAGATATGCCACCTTAACAAATTTGTATTTAGCTATAGAATCGTCGACGCACATTTGGTGCGGTAAATGGCGGGTTTCTGCTGATTTTCAGTGGTCGTGGATTGCCTGTGTTTGGTATCCTAAACAAAGGGATAAAAATGTAAGAGTACCGGTTCAATTTCATGTAGCCCTCAATTTGAACAAGTCTGAAAAAACATGTATAAGCGAGCGGAAATTTATAAGAACAGAAATAGAATTGCTTTTTTTTAGTTTAATCCCTTACTGGAACGTAAGTATCTTCGTAGTGAACAGTACAATCTCGTTTCTTTCTGTTTGTGTAATGTTCGAACCTGAAAAGCTTTTCGTATAGTGACCTAGATACGCAGATCAGCTGCAGGACCTCCCCATCGAAATTAGGTCAACGACATTCTTCTGCGGCTGGCGCCGTCTCGATCCCGAATTTCTTTAAGATTCTCGTACCTGCACTACCACTTACCGCCGGCCCTCATCGCCCACGACTCGTCTCTAAGCATTAAGAGCTAAAGTTGGCATATCTGTTAATATTATGTTGCGTATACCGAAATGGTTTCTAAACTCGTAATTGCACCTAACAAATTTTTAATCAAAACAAATGATTTTTAATGTTGTGGCCATTAATAAGTAAGCTAAGCAATTTTGATTTTTGTAGACTATAGAATAGATGATTGTAAACCGTTTTAACAAAACCGAAGGAGTAACTACCATATAGAGAGGATTAAAATTGTGGCTGAAACCTTCACATCAAAGTATGCTTTTAAAGAAATCGACGTATCCGAGCGTTTTTTTTTATTTACTTCATATAGAAAAGTTAAGGTCAGTAGGGGTAAGAATTTAGCTTCGCACCGTATAGTTTGGCCACATTAGATTATACTACAGAAGAACTCGCCTTGCCACAAAAACAGAAAAGATGGTGTTAAGTAATTCTCATGTTTCTAATTTCTGCTGTATCGCCATAAAGCGCATTTTTATCAGAAGGAAAGAACCACATAACACGTTTTTGCTCATGTCCTCTTGAGAGCCTCCCGTTGTATCCACTACACCTCTTAAGTAACAACATTCTTCAACTCCTTTAAAATGTGTATGCTCTATGCCTACACTTCTTCCATCCTCTTCTCTGTCTTTTAGGATCTTTGTTTTTTTCTCATTTATTTTAAAACCAACTTGCTCTGCTAATTCTTTGAGTTTCATTGATTTCTGTTGCATCTGGTTTTTCTTTCTAATTATTAAGCATATGTCGTCCTCAAACTCAATGTCTTCAAGTTTGTTAAATGTACCCCAATTTATTCCGGATAGATTATTTCTTGTATTCTCCATCACTCAGCCTATGATGATTAGGAATAGAGTTGGTGGTAAGTGACACCCTTGTTTAACTCCTGTGTTAACCATAAGTTCTTCGAACTTTTGCTGAAAAGTTTTCACACATAATTTTTATCATTTTTCTTATGTTTTTTTGGGTAGTCCATATGCGTCTGGAATATTCCACATGTTCTCCCTTGTTACTGAGTCAACCGCCATCTCGAAATCTATAAAGTTGATGCAGATGCTTTCCCTCGTTTTTTTGGTTTGTTCGAGTATTATCCTCAATGTGCATATTTAATCTACGCCTGATCGCCTTGCTCGGAAGTCTACCTGGTTTTTCTTTAGTCTCTGGTCTACCGCAATTTTTATTCTGTTTAATATTATTTTGCAGAATACTTTACTAGCCATGCATAGAAGGGTTATTGGCCTCGAGTTTTTGCATCGTGTGAAGTCTCCTTTTTTGGAATCTTTATAATTATTCCATGCGACCAATCCTCTGGTGTCGTTTCCGTATTCCAGATTTTGTTGATGAGGATGATTAGGATTCGTATAGGTCTTTCCTTGTCCGCTTTAATACGTTGTATGAGGATACCATCTACGCCTGCTCTTTTACCATTCTTTATACTGTCAACTGCGTCTTGTATTTCCTTCATTGAAATTTTGTCTTGGTCTATGTTTAGCGGCTCGCTTCTCTCTCCGTTTTACGTATTCTCCACCAGTGAAAGATTTTCTATGCTTAGCAAACTCATGAGAAACAGCAAAACTTGCTGCGGTCACATTATTTGAAGATTTCATTAGCTGCTGATTATTGATGTTGATTGTTGCATTTTTTGTTGTACTTCTGTCAACGCTTATTTGCTTTCGTTTCCGAAAGAATATTTCTTTTGAAATAAGACGTGTTTTGTTAAAAGGTGACGTTTGAGATTTAGACCCTTTGTTATTAGATAATCTTTCAATGCAAATTAGACACTTTGGAAGATCCATAGAGTTTTTGTTATGCGTTGTTTACCAGACATGCTATATCTTGACTTTCTTATTCATTTTTTTCTGTTACTCTAAATTATACATTAGGTCTCTACACTTTAGATTCTATACTATAAAATGCCTCTAATTTTGGAAATCTTTTTGTAGTCCACAATAATTCATCTTTTATTATGGTTTCAGCAAATATCGTATTTCTATCTCCAGTGTAGCCAACAAAATGACATTTTAAAGACGTTGTGATATTTAATTGGCCCTGTATCTGGAATATTATACAATTTCAGCGTTGTGGTACATTATACAACAAGAGAACTATCTGATAATGGTAATCTTTCAGGCAAGGGGCATATAGATGTGCGTTTATATAATATTGCACAGGTAATATAAACCAGGTATTTGAACTAGTGTATGGCGTGATATTAAAGCAGTTTCTTTTTGTTTTTGAGTAAAATCTTAGATTGTAAAGCACGACTTTTCGTATAGTGACCTAGATACGGAGATCAGCTGCAGGACCTCCCCGTCGAAATTAGGTCAACGACATTCTTCTGCGGCTGGCGCTTTTTCGATCCCGAATTTATTCAAGATTCTCGTACTTGCACTACCACCTACCGCCGGCACTAGACCCTCATCGCCCACGACTCGTCTCAAAGAGCTAGTTTAAAGTTGGCATATCTGTTAATATTATGTTGCGTATACCGAAAGAGTCTCTAAACCCGTAATTGCAGGTAACAAATTTTTAACAAAACACATGATTCTTAAAGTTGTGGCCTTTGATAAGTAGGTTAACCAGTTTTTGGTTTTTGTAGACCATCGAATGTGCGCATATTGAGTTCTATTGTTTCTTGTGCGGTTTTTTATCAAAAGAAAAGAACCGCATAACACCTTTTTGACCATTACCACGTGGAGTAGTTATAAAAATCGTATATCAAACTGCGTCTGTTACAGAGATTGATGATGTATGTATGGTAATAGTTGCTTATTGTCTTCATCTCAGTCGTACCTATCCATATCAGATTTGGCAAGAGACCATTTCACAACCTGGATGCAGTACATTATTAAAAACCTTGTTAAGTAGTTTTAAAAATCTTTAGCTCAAGATCAATAAAGGCCAGACATTTAAACCTCACGATTTGGTGCTAATTACTCGGCTTTTAAAACAATTTTTATAATATAAATGATATCCCATGGGGTGTTTCGCTTACCTGTGGTAGATGGTAGAGCGCCAACGTCTACTCATTATTGGTTAGAGTCCGTTCTGCCCATAGTTTTGGCTGATTCCTCCAACTTTTGTTGACTTTGAGCTGCATGTTTTATCTCTCCCGATAACATGTTTAGTTGCTGTATTTTCCTGGAAAGATTTCTTTTCCAGGTATCGTATAGTCTACCTTTCTTTTCCTTTTCCTCTTATGTTAAAATCTAGTGCCTTTTTAGTTAAGTTGTTGCGTGGTTTTCTTAGTGTATGCCCGTTCCACTCCCATTTTCCGTGTCTAATTGTTATTTCTATTCTTTCTTCGTTTGATATCTCCCATAACATTAAGTTTATTAGTTTATCGGTCCAGAATATTTGGTGAATTCTTCTTAGACGTTTATTAGTGAATGTTTGTAATATTTGTATACTCTGTTTATTTAATGTTTATGTTTCTGCACCGTACACTAATCCGCTTCTAACTTTGGTTTGGTATAAACGTAATTTTGTTTTAACTGTAATATTTTTTGACCTCCATATTTTGCTCGGTATATTAAAGGACTTTCGGGCTTGCTCTGTTCTCCTTCTTATGTCTCTTTGAGAGCCTCCCGTTTTATCCACTACACCTCCTAAGTAACAAAACTCTTCAACTCCTTCAATATTTTTATGCTCTATGCCTATACTTCTTCCATCCTCTTCTCCACCTTGTTCTCATTTATTTTAAGACCAACTTGCTCTGCTACTTCTTTGAGTTTCATTGTTTTCTGTTGCATCTGGTTTTTATTTCTAGTTATTAAGCAAATATCCTCAAACTCAATGTCTTCAACTTTATTAAATGTACCCCAATTTATTCCGGATAGATTATTTCTTGTATTCTACATCACGCAGTCCATGATGTTTAGAAATAGAATTGGTGACTAGACGCATCCTTGTTTAACTCCTGTGTTAATCATAATTTTTTCGAACAGTTGTCCTACATGTTCTACTTTTGCTGAAAACTTTTCACACATAATTTTTATCATTTTGCTTAATTTTTTGGGTAGTCCATATGCGTCTAAATTTTCCACATGTTCTCCCTTGTTACTGAGTCAAATTCTTTCTCGAAATCTATAAAGTTGATGCAGATGCTTTCTCCCGTTTCTTTGGTTTGTTCGAGCATTATCCTCAATGTGCATATTTAATTTACGCATGAGTGCCTTGCTCGGAAACCTGCCTGGTTTTCCTTTAGTCTCTGGTCTCCCGCAATTTTTATTCTGTTTAATATTATTTTGCAGAATGCTTTACGAGCCATGCATAGAAGGGTTATTGGCCTCGAGTTTTCGCATCGTGTGAAGTCTTCTTTTTTGCTATTTTTATAATTATTCTTTAGGACCAATCCTCTAGTATCGTTTCCGTATTCCAGATTTTGTTGATGAGGATGTCTACGATTTCTATAGATCTTTCCTTGTCTGCTTTAATAAGTTGTATGGGGATATCATCCACAGCTGCCCTTTTACCATTTTTCATACTGTCAATTGCTCCTAGGATTTGTTTCATTGAAATTTCGTCTTGATCTATGTTTAGCGGCTCGCTTCTCTCTCCGTTTTTCTATGCTTAGCATACTCATGAGAAACAGCAAAACTTGCTGCGGTCACATTATTTGAAGATTGTATCCAGCTGCTGATTATTGATGTTGATTGTTGCATTTTTTGTTGTACTTCTGTCAACGCTTATTTGCTTTTGTATCCGAGAGAATATTTGTTTGCAAATGAGACGTGTTATATTAAAAGGTGACGTTGGAGATTAGACTCTTTCTTATTATATAATTTTTCATTGCAAATTAGACCGTTTGGAAGATCCATACAGTTTTTGTTATGCGTTGTTTACCAGACACGCTGCATCTTGACTATTTTGTTCATTTTTTTCTGTTACTCTAAAATATACAGTGGACCTCTACACTTTAGATTCTTTACTATAAAATGCTTCTAATTTTGGAAACATTTTTGTAGTCTACAATATTTCATCTTTTGCTATGGTTTCATGTACGTTATACAATCTGATAATGGTAATTATGACTTCACTTTAATCGAGTTTCTCCGTTTTGAAGTTCTAAGCACGAGACTTGCCTATTTTGGACAGCATCTACTAATTCAAGCCTAGAAACGGCTACTTTATCTAGACATTTGACTTCTGCAATTTTTTCTGCATTTATCATTCCTGAAAAATAAGATATAACATCAATTTTGTATTAAAGGATGACAATTCTACCATTTGGAGAGTCAGCCAAGAAGCCAAATTTAGTACCAATAAAATTGGTTGTTAAATGATATCAGAATACTTGCTGATGGCCACACGTTCGTTTTGCTTCCCATATTCTGTAGCTGAAGTTTAAGATTGTCTTGGGCCTACAATAGACTTCACAAGTGCGTCACATGATGTGGAAACGTTTAGCCTTTCAATCATCCTATCAACTTCTTGTTCAATATTTTCTTAATTTACTACTATTTTAGGTACATCAACACCATAATTTAGAGCCTTCTTACTTTCTTGACCATTCTCGCTATCAATAAAATTTAGCTACTTTGCTGCTTTTCGCTAATGATATAATTTTCACTTTCTTAATTTTTCGTCTTGTTGCTTGATGTATAGTTTTGAATTTTTACTCGGGCGTCTATCAAAAAATGCTTTCCAGGGTTTATAATGCCATAGATAACCTTGGTTGTATTTTCATCCGCTTAAAAAAAGGGCGTGTTTTGAAATCTATCTCTCTGAATTAAATTTAACCTTTTGCCCATATCGAAACAAGCTAATAGGCTCATATATAACTCTGCTCTGTTATTTGCTTCATTATCAATGAGCAGATCTACTTTTGTTAATAGCTGACCCATAGCACAATATATGGGATGATGCGCACCGAAGTTTGTTAATTCTCGTTTTCTATCGTCTACGGTCTCTCCAGCTTGATCACACATATCTTCTCTGCAGCTAGAGCAATTTTTAAAAACATGATTAACAGCATTCCTTATATCTATTTTAATCTATTAATATCTCCATGTGCATTTGCATATATTGGGCCTTGGACAGATTTCACAAGACTTTAAATGGTGTCTTTTGTTAACATCTTTCGTGCAGCTAAAGAAACACTTTTTGTGTCATTTTTATTTTTTACAGCTGCTTACTATAATTCTTCACAACATGGTTTGTACATTCAATTTTTCTAACCTAAAAGAATTTTTATTCGTTAATTAAATCTATATATAGGTATATCAAAGAAATCTGCTAATTTACCTCTAAACCATAAGACACATTTTGCTTTATTTTATTATATACAGAAGAATGTTCGTCAGCAACAAACTTCTTATAGCGAAGGTTATGCATTTTTATGCTATTATTAAATCCTTCTACTATAGTGTTTTGCTCTATAGCACTTGAAGAATCGGTCTAGTTTTTGAAACAGAGATAATTAGGTGCTGGCTCTTCTTTATTTTATGACCGAGAATAAATACTGCAGTATATATATTTCTGACGCCCAAGTACAATAATTTTCCTGTAATGTTTCCCATAGCAGCCTGAAATATAGAGAAGAATATTTTCGTTAATGCAGAGGCAAAAATGAAGCACTAATGTAGAGTACTAGACAAATTCAATTGTTAATTTATCTGATTTAGTGAGATCATATCAACTTCTTTTTACAGCCATCGCTTGCTAAGTCTTCATTTGGTACTATAAGATTATTACATACTAACAAATTCGAGTAGGTGTGGCTTACAACGCCTGACGCAGCAGTATGACTATGTCCATATAATCCTTTTGACTATCTTACATCAGGAAAAACAGTGATGTAGGGTATTCCATCAGCATCCATATCACCATTAGTTTTAGCAATCTCATGTTTTTCTTTACCTGCTTGTTCCACAACTTCCCACACTGAGTCTTTCCACATCTGTAAAAATATATTATGATACGCCTATGTGCCTAGTAGACGTTCATTTAATGTTACAAATACTTACTGAGCCCAACTTTCTTTTGTGCTTAAAGAACACTTTTTTTGATAGAGCTGAGACATCCAAAACAGTTAGAAATTCTTCTAAATGAGCATAGTGGCTTCCCGTTGCTAACGTTCCCCATACTGCTGCATAATTCAGCATACTCTTTTTAGAACTAGTCGTTAGCTCAGTTTCCAAAACCATGTCTTTGTCGCAAACATTGCATTTATACACGAAACTACTAATTAACCCGTTCCGCTTTTCTTGGAAATACTCAAGACGGTCGACGGTACAATGTTTATTATGATTGATCTGTTGCTTCATTGCGTTAGGAATTAAATAATGAGCATCAACAGTCCTATAACCATGAGATATTTGTTTATCTTCAGTTATTTCTATATCTAATTTTATACTGTTAATTCTAAAACGATAAATAAATCTCATGAAAACAGAAAGTTCTCGTATACATCACTAAATTTTGCAAATTACATTTTTTCCTTTTCTTAAAAACAATGCTATTAAACTGCTATAAAGCATATGCGTTATGCTATCTAACTATATCACAAGTCAAAAAATACCAAAAATAGTATTTTTGTTCTAATATAATCTAGAAAATCGGTATTCTTTACGCCCGAAAAATCTTTCAGTAAAGTACCGTAACTTGAATATAATTATTTCAAAACTTTAAAATTTCTATATCTTCAAGCTAAAACACATTTTCAAAACGCTTGAAAACTTGCAATAAGTAAATTTGAAGAATAAACCACCTACAGGTAGAAGGTACACCGAAGATTGTAAACAATTTGTACTGAAGCTGTATTTTACAAGTCCCAAAGGTCTATAAATTTCTTGATTAACGGCTAATTTTACCTAGCATTAGAAGTCTTCAAAGAAGAACCTAAAACGTAAATTTTTAACCAGGTTTTAATGATTTTGTATTTGCTGCTTTGAAACTAAAAGTAAGTAGTATGAGTAAGAAAGAAAAATGTTGTACAATTTGTATTGATGAAATGTCACCCAAATCTGTACTATTTTATAATGCCGGCAGGGACGAAATTATTAGGTTCCATAATGAAGGTGATGAAAATAAATTTTTACCTGCACAACCTGTCATGGTTATTATGGTTAGAGGTGTATACAAAAATTTTAAGCAACCTCTTGGTTACTTTTTTACAAATACCATGTGCAAAGGTGAAAAATTAAAATCCATTACTTTAAATTGCATAGAAAAGTTACAAATCGAATTTGGTGCTAATGTAAGTGCCGTTGAAGTGACCAAGGAAGTAACTTCAGAGAACTGGTGAAAAGTCTAGGAATATCTGCTGAGAAACCACACTTCATTCTAAATGAAAAGAAAATTTACTATTTCTGTGATGTACCTCATCTTCTCAAGTCAGCAAGGAATAATTTATTGCAATATGACATAACTTTTAAAGATAATAAAGTGGCCTCATGAAAACTCATCGAAACCTTCTATAAATCACATGAATGTAAACCACGGCGACTGACTCCTAAACTAATACACATGCATATAAATCCAAATAATTTCCAGAAGGTGCGGGTGAAATATGCTGTACAAGTTTTAGTGAGTCAGTGGCAGTTGGTCTTTCAACATATGTGGGTTTTAAAGCTCTACCTAGAGAAGCTGCAGGAACAGCTAAATTTCTAGAAAAGTTTGATAGATTGTTTGATTTATTTAATTCTTCCAAATACAGAAATGACAAACAATACAATTTGGCATTTATGGGAGCCGATTATCAACTAGCATTTTTACAAAATATGACAGATTCAATAGAATCTATTAAAGTATTTCACAACAATAAAGAAATTACCAATAAAATTGGCTTGTAACAATTAACTCTTTGCGGTTTTTGTGGGTAGACTTGAAAAATGAGAAACATTCGTTTTTATTTACCAAGCGACTGAAACAGGACAATTTGAAAAATTGTTTTGGCACAATTAAAAGCCAAGGGGGTAACAGCAGTAATTCAGCACCGCAAAAACTTGCATGTACTTCTAAAAAGATTTTTGCATTACATTATTTGCAACATAACGAAAGTGCGAACTGTGCTGAAGATTTTGATGAAATATTAAGCATAATAAGTCAAAATACTTTGCAGCCATTTATCGCAGGGCAAGAAGTGCCAGCAGCAAATACTACAATAACTAATGAACTTACTTTTTAGTTTAACGATTTTAGAAATTTGTATCTTCCTACTGAAGATGCTCTTTTATATGTTTGTGGCTATTCATATAGTAAAATGCTCAGCATTCATTGTTGTACCATATGCAAAAGCCTAGAAAGCAAGCAGTTAACAGCATCCAATTTATTTCGTCATTTGAAAACCTATGAAACCAAAGATAAAAAAACTTTCGGAAACTTAATCATTCCAAACAATGATTTTATAGGTTTTGTTAGAGAAATGGATAACTTGTTTACGAGTACTTTTGAAATGTTGTCTGTTCAGACAAATGTTGGTAAAGAACTGGTGGGCTTATTCAACCAAATTAATTATATGCCACCATGTCCTGATTTTCCTAAATTATATGTTTGTAAATTATTTTGTAGAATGAAAATCTGTCATTCTTTAAAGTACGTAAATCATGAATTTAAAAGGACAGACAAACAAGGTAAAATGTTAATAAAACTTTAACATTTGTAAGCTTTTTTACAAATTGTGTGGTTTTGGTTTAGTTTTAAGTTTTACTGATCTTATACATATGTATTTTATTAGAAATTTATAAAATAAAGAATAAGATTAATTTTATGTTGTTTTCATTTACAAAGTAATCTTACTTTATATCAACTGTAGAAGATATTTTAAAGTATATTAAACAATGATTTTATACATGATGGAAAATAGGCAATTGTTAACAAAATGCATGAAGGTGGATTTTTATCAAAAAATATTCCACTGTAATTGGAAATACACAAACTCGTGGTTTATTCACATTAAAATATTTGAAGAAAACGTTTTTGAATTTTCCCGCCACGCACGCAAGTTTAGTCATTTAAAGGTGGCTCGTAGTCTAGGTGCTGTGATTGGCTATGAGTAACCTTGAATAATTGAATTCGATCAGAAATTATTTTAGCTCTTTTGTTCAATTTTCAACTTTCGACTGCAATACACAAATAGAGTATTATCAAAATAATCGGCACTTCAGCAATCAAACTTTTGATTTCTCTCTTACTTCAACAGAAGAGGTGCATAAAACTCTGTTTAGTCTTAAATCTAACGCTCTTGGTTCTGATAATATCAGTATCATAATACTAAAATATTGTAGTCCTTTTATCGATAAATATATTACTCACATCATTAATTGTTGCATAGAGTTCTGTTATTTTCCGTCGGCATGGAAGGAGGTCATTGTTCTTTCACTACCTAAAGCTTCTAATCCAAGTAGTTACTCTGACTTAAGAATAATTAGCATTTTACAGTGTATCTCTAAAATCCTTGAGAAGATACTATATAAAAAAATATATGCCTTTTTTAACAACAATAATATACTATCCGTATGTCAATCCGGTTTTAGAAAGGGTCTTAGTACTGTTGATTCACTCGCTACTGTCACGGATGATATTATAAGCGCAACCGATAGGCACATGATAACCGTTCTCGTACTGCTCGATTTCTCTAAAGCTTTTAATACAATAAGCCATAATCTTCTGTGTGCAAAACTTTAGTACTACGGGTTCGTCAATACAGCAGTCAACTTCATAAAGTCCTATCTATCCGACAGGAGTTTGATAATTATAATTAACGAGCAACTGTCACAATCATATTCATTAACTTCCGGTGTTTCTCAAGGGTTTATCTTAGGGCCTCTGTTATTTATTATATATACTTCTGATATTTTAAATTCCTTGAAGCATTGTAATGTTCAGGCGTATGCTGATGACACGCAAATATATAAATCATTTAACTTTTCTGATAGACCTTAAGCTTATGAAGACATCAACAGTGATCTTACTCTTATTAAACACCTTTCAATGCAACACAACCTGAAACTTAACACGAATAAATCACAACTATTAATGGTTGGTAACAAAAAAAATATTACAGTACCAGATTTAAATCTCAACATAAATATAGATAACGAACTTTTACCAGTAGTCGACTCTGCAAGACATCTCGGTATTATATTAGACACTCAACTACGTTTTAGACTACACATTACAAAACTATTCAAAAAATCGTACTCCTCATTAAAGTTACTATACTCAAATGGTGATATTTTAAACTCTACTCACAAGGAAATGCTTACAGAATCTTTAGTCTTATCGCACTTCAATTATTGCAATTTTATTTATGGTCCTTGCTTAGAAATGTATAATAAAAATCGCATACAGTAGGTTCAAAACTGGTGCTGTCGATACATCTGCAATTTACGGAAATACAATCATGTATCTAATAGCATTAGCGAGCTCAAATGGTTGAAAATGGAAAATCGTTGGAAATACCAGTTGGGTTCATATATACATGCACTATTAACTTCCATGCAGCCATCTGCTAGTCTTTCTGATAGATTGGTCGTTAGGTCTCAAGTTCATTCTGCAGATATTCGTAATAAAGGTATGCTCACAATGCCGCAACATTTAACAACCTTGTTTTGCAGAGGATTTACTTATAATGCTGTTTCAGTATATAACTCAGTTTTCTCTCACATAAAAAACCTTGATCTAAATTGATTTAAAAGGTCCCAAAAAAAATTATTTTTTGAGTCTGCAATAACCACCATGCTTATGTTTAACTACCTAAGTCAGAACAAATTAAATTAATCTTTAAGTTCTTTTACAATATAGGATCAAGTTACAACCTAAGATTTTCGTAATTTAAAGTAAATAAGACTTACTGCAAGCCCTTATCTAAAGACAAGGCGATATCCCCACCTTAAAGATTTATTCATAATTATAGGCTTGCGCTAAGCAAAATGACTTAAATATTTGAATGAACAAACGAGTAAATTCTATAAATATGTAGAACATGCACTATCCTCCAAAACCTACTATTAACTTTGTTAGTTATTATTAATAGGGCACGAACTACTCATGTATACATTTACTAAGGAGGTTAGTCATGTAACATTTTTCATTACGAAGAGGTAGTTTTATACCAGCAATTGTTTGATAGGTGATCCCCTATGTGATAAGGCTTTTAAAGTCTTAAATTCATTTATAAAATGTGTTTTTCTGTTTCTGTTAAGCTTATTTATTGTTTCTAATCAATTTTAATTTATATTTTTAAAAATACTTTGATAGAGAAAATTTTTAGACATTTTGTGCTTTCTAGTTTTTAGTTAGGGACTTTCTTCAAAACCTGCTCAGGATATCTTTGCAAATAATGTTTTAAAATCTTGAAAAACTATGGCAGGCGTATTACAGAGCTTTAAATAATAATTAATATTTATTATAACATTATTAAGAAAGGAAAAGATAGCCATCTAACAGCTTACAATAATAAAATAATTTGATTCTTAATTTCAAGTAATATGGATGTTTGTCGAAGCAGCGTTGTTTGGTGTTAACTCCATCTTCTAAATAAAATTAATTTAAAAAATAATGTATGTAGAGCATATAAAAAAATTAAAATATTAACACAATCCCAAATATTACTACAAAATTGATTGAAAGATTTCACAAATGGTATAACAAGAAAAGCATCCTTTTATAATTATGTAGATGTCCGAGAATATCATTCTTTCAGCAACTCAAGAAAATTCAGCAAATTACTACAACTGTTCCGTTAGCTGTGCTGTGTTGAACTTTATTTACCCATATATAGAAAAACTGAAACCAAACTAGCCTTTTGTTTATAGCAGTATACCAGTAAAGCAGTATACGGCAATCGTCACAACTACCTATGTCAGGTGTTTTTTAAGAAATAAAACAAAATTTTTTTTGGAAAATTATAATTGCTTCAAAATTAGAAAATAATAACAAAGAGCCTGCAGTCTCATTGTTTGAAAGGAACTAGAAGGAGACTCAAAAGGGGAAAACTTTTTGGGAAATATTTTTAATAATGTATGTTAATTTAAATAACTGCTAAATCTCAGCTTCCCCCAATTAGTTGAGTGTCAATGCTCACCTCCAGGGAAAATTTGAAGGTAGTCCAACTTAGCTAAACCTCAGACGTTTATTTCTCGGACAAGAAAAATATGACTAAATATGTTTTAAACCCTTCTTGTAGATAATTTAATTAGCTTTCATTTTGTATTTGGCTATTTTTGCCGTAAAGTTAATAACAAACTGACAAATTTGCGATATACTGATTTCTGTCTATTTCTACACTTTGGAGAGGGAGACGCCAACCTCCTTGGTGGGGATCTCATAATGATACCGCAAAAGACAATTATATAAAAACATTATGGTTAGAATTCCTTCTACTCTCAAATACTCGGCTTACGACTGTAAATAAATGTGTTTTTAGTCAATGGAGATTCGATTTGATGTCTTCTATTGCTACTTTTGGTTTTGCAATCACCAGGGCAATTTGAATTTCAATTAAGCCACTAATTCTTAAATGTTTATCTTTATAATTAATGTGCGATACTACCTTCAATATTTATTTATTAATAATACTATCTCGTGACAAGAACATTATTCAATTAAAAAAAGAATATTTTTTTTATATTGAAAAAAGCAGACACTATTCAATACGAGAGCGATGAATGTTTTATGAGGATTCCTTGCTATTGGGTATGTAAAATGTACTATTGTGAATATCTTTATACCTACCTGGTCATTATATAAACTGTCGATAAAGGGTAATCTTATACAGTGTGTAAAAGAAGTAACGCACAAATTTATCTACAGCGCGAATTCTACTGCTTCAATAAAAAGCTCGGGGAGGTTTTTTATATTTTTTAAGAAACATTGTAAGAAAGAAATTTTTTTCTAAATTAACAAAGGATGAATTTAAATACAAATGGTGCTTATATAAAACTTGGGCAGAGCCACTACAATGCTTTGAGAGAACTTAAACAAGAATTGTGACAAGTACCCTTTGTATTAAGACTTTATTTCTGCAACAAAGGCATTCTTCTTACAATGTTTCTAAAAAAAATCAGATTTCCTCTAAGAACTTTCATGAAATTGGAAAGATATTACCGTAAACGAATTGGTGCGTTACTTCCTTTATGCACTGTATGCTATTCTTATTATTAACTAGTTTGAAGAGATAATGTGATAATCATTTTAACGCGGCCAATAAATTATGGATTGTTATTATAGCCGTTGCGCGTATTTGGTACATTTCTCAACAATTAACTACGCAATCGGTGTTTTTTCCAGTAAACACATTACATAATTTAAATGTTTAAAGGCACGTTAGCTCCTTAAGTAAATATACACTTCTTTAAACCCCACATTATCTTAATAATTCTTAAATTATTTATTTTTGCTGTTTTTGTTTGACTGGGAGTATCAATTTTATAGTTTATTCAAACCAGCATAAAATGAAGGACACTAATAAATGAAACCGCTGTCCTGAGAGGCTGGGTGTTGAGAGTTTCTATATAGAAAATATTACTGTGCCAGTGATTTATTGTTACTGTAAGAATAAATTCAAACAATCAAGACAAAAACTAGTAAAGGCAACAGAATAAATTACCTGTTTACAAAAGCAAGGAATTAAGAGTTATAAAGGATTCAACGTTGGGAAAGTTACGTTTAGAAAATAAAAGATTGAGATTACAACAGTAAGTGATTTTAAATACATTAAAATTATTCTTATTTAAGTCAAACACCAGTAGAAAATTAGGTAGTTAGGTTCCTAACTATATTTAAAAGATAAGGAAACAGACAGGAAATGTTCATTTTAATCTTTATCTTGATAGATACCTTAAGGGTGCAGCGTGTAGGATTCGCAATCCTCTTAGGCTAAAATAACACACATAACATATCGTTGTCCTAATTAACAAACCACCTAACTCCAAAAAATACGATTTTGAGATTTTCATGCTATTGCATTCGTTTATGGTTCCTGCACAACTTCACCAAACCTCATAACTCCAAAAAATTGAAATCATCGAAAAAAGGGAAAAACAAACCACGTATATTTTTAGGAGGGAATTTCGTTATTGCAAACCAAGTAACTCCTAGCAGGGGCAGCCTGTTGTAATGCAAAAGTGTGCTGTCTGTGCAGTGTTTGGATTTATCTGTGATTACATTTTTTTATTGTTTGGAGGCTATATGGCACGTGTTTGAAGGTTGGTAATGCAATATAATATTATTTTAGCATAAAATTATAATGAATATAAAATTTTAAATTGAAAACTAACCTGTTTGAAAAGTATATGTGATTTACGTGTTTTGTTAACAAAACAAAGTTTTAGGTTAGTTTGCAATTTTTGAGGAGTTATCCGTTTTCATTCATCAACGTTTACTTTTAAAATAATTTAATTAAAATTGTACTTTACTAAGTTTAGTTTAAATTCAGGTAATTTATAAGTTTTATAAGGATTTACTAGCAGAAAAACATTACTTTTTGTGTACTTCTACTGAACTCAGATGGAGTTACGTTGTGTGCTAATCTGTTGTTTATGAAGTTACGAGGTTTTATTTCAATATGAAACGGTAGATACGGGGTTTATCTACAATTAAAGGTTTTGAATGAAAAACATTCCAGGAGTTAAGTGGTCTGTATTCGTTTTATTAAACTGACCACTAATTACGTTTGTGTTACTTTTCAGTTCAAAAATGTCTTTGAGAACAAAAAAAATACTAAAACTAGCAATAATTGCACAATCTGACAAGGGAAATGGTGGATCTTCGCTTTTGCCGCCGGTCAAGAACCAAGATTGTTCTGACTGTACTAATTCACCTTCAAAGATTGACAAGGAAGATGTCATTGTTAATGATATTATTTCTACAGCAGACACGTTCATGATTGATGAAGATGGCATCTTAATTCAAATATTTCCTGAATCTGAAGCTCAAAATCAAACAGCTGATGTAAATGACTTAAATAATTTAATAATATTAGACACTGAAAATAATAACAAAAATGTTAATAACACACAATTAGTGGAGGAAAAGGAAGAAGCTGGAAATTTTGATACAAATCAAGATAGAAGTTTTGGAAGTCTCCCTATAAACCTAGACTTTTCAGATACTGAAGCACTTAGTGCTGTTAAAGAATTACATTATGATTGTAACATACTGACCCATACAGACCTTGATTGTAGTTTAATAAGTGAAAGTGTTTACTGTCAAGCAGAAGAATCTAATGGGTTTATCTCAGAACCATGTGACAAGGGAACAAAGGATGCAACGGAGTTAAGTCAAGAGGTAAACAGTAGACAAGAAATAATTGTGGTAGCTGAAGTTTACAATGAGAAAAATCAATTACCAGAACCTAGAGTTCTGTGGGATAATAAAATGGCAGAACCCAATCGTCAAATCAGTACGACTATTGACCTAGAAACTGCTGATATAAATGACTTGAATATAACTACAATAGAAACAGAAGCAAATAACAGTGTTAATAACACAGAACCAGTTGAGGCAATTGAAGAAGCTGAAAATCTTGATAAAGATCTAAGTCAATATATTCTGAAACCCAGAAGACGAAAACGACATCAAGTAACAGAAGATGATTGGGAAGTTAAAAAAGCAAAGACCTTACGTGAACAAGGTAAAGAATACAAAGGGAAAAAGGTTATAGATGGAAAAGTCACGGGATTTGTCAGTAGGCCTAAGAGAACGATGAAAGAAGTTACTTGCAAATGTAAAGGTAAAACCCTTCATTGCAAGACATTGACAGAAACAGAAAGACAAAAGATGTTCAATAATTTTTGGAAGTTGAGCTGGAAGGAAAGAAAGATTTTCATAAAAAACTATGACAGATGTAAATTTTACCCAAAGATCTCGGGATAGGAGAATTGAAAACACTTCACGCCGAACATTTTCTTTTAAATTCTATTTATGTGTAAATAATTCAGCAAAGTTCAGAGTATGCAAAAAGACATTACTGGCAATTATAGGGATAGGAGAATGGATGGTTAACAAGTGGTTAGAAGACGGAGGAGAAAATCATGTAGAGTTGGAAGAAAAAGACGACAGAACTGAAAATAAAAAACAATCAAAGAAGATTACAAGACAACGGAATTTAAATGAAAGATTAAATTTATTTAAAAAGTTTTTATTGGCATTGCCAAATGTAAAATCACATTATTGTCGGGCATCTTCTCAAAAACTCTATTTGGAGCCTTGTTGGACGACAAAGTCACAGTTGTTCAAAGTTTATACTGACAATTGGTGCAAGGAAACAAATGCAAGCCACTGTCTTCCTGTACATTGCACAAAACGTTTGAAGATCTGAATTTGTCTTTATACAGACCGAAGAAATATCAATGTGATATATGTAGAGCATACAAGCTAAAACACATTACTAGTGAAGAACACAAGGATCATTTAAAAAATAAAACCGCTGCTAGGCAAGAAAAAGACAACGATAAAAGAAATAAAGAGCATGTTTACACGGTGGATCATCAGAGCCTGTTATTGTGTCCTAAATCTAATGCTTCAGGCATATATTACAGGAGGAAACTTTTGGTGCACAACCTTTGTATGTATGATCTAAAGACAAAAGATGGATTTTGCTACCTGTGGAATGAAACAAAAGGCGAATTCACTGCAAATGAGTTTGCAAGCATTGTAAGTCATTTCATTCAATCTCCGTTACCGCTTCGCAACAGTGCAAAGAAAATAATAATTGTTAGTGACGGCTGTAACTATCAAAAGAGAAGTTCTATTTAGAGCAATGCCCTGTTACATTTAGCTGTTAAGTACAAGATCTGTATCGAAAGCAAATATCTGGAAAAAGGTCACACTCAAATGGAGTGTGACTCTATGCACTCCACCATAGAGCGGTATCTAAAACAGAGAGAAGTTCATGTGCCAGCTGATTATGTAGAAATATGCAAAAATGCTAGAAATCATACTGCACCTTATAAGGTTACTTATTTAGAACGTTCATTCTCCAAACACTATGCAAACCCCACAATGTACAAGTCGATCCGTCCTGGATTGAAGAAAGGTGACGCCAAAGTTACTGACATCAGCTGTTTGAAGTATTCTGACGACGGAAAAATTTATTACAAACTAAATTTTGAAAATGAGTTTAAACTATTACCTGCTTGCGAGGATAACGCAAAACAATCGGAAGAAGCTTCAAGAAAATCCAGACGAAGAAGACAGGATCCAAAACCATCGTTAAGCCATCCTATAGACAAAATGCAAGCATTTCGTGAAGCAAATTTTCCAAATTTGTACGACAGTAGGTTGAAGATAACGGAAGCAAAGTACAACCATCTGCAAGAATTGAAAAGTACAAAACTTAGGGACTACCACTCTTTTTATGACCAGTTGCCATTTTAACAGACTGCTTCAATCCATGAAAAGGTCAAAATTACCATCGCTACGTGTATTTTTACTAACATTTTGTTTTATTTGACATTTTTATATGTAATAATACCGTAATTATCTCATTATTCCAATTTCTAGTATTTTATTTAAAACCTTATACTCACTGTCAGACCACTTAACTCCAAATTTAAATTTTTCAAACCACGTATCTTTTATATACATACCTTGTAACTCCTTAACGTAGCTATTTCTAACCTGGTAACTCCAGTGTAGTTATTAATATGTTTAATTATATAACAATATGGCCTATATACATCTCAGAATACTTTAAACTTTATTGTTAAGAATAAACAATAATAATTTATCTATTCACTGTCTAATAAATCAGTTTTTTGTTCTTCCTGTAAAAAGTGGGAAATGTGAGTTACGTGGTTTGTTAATTAGGCCAGCGACATTTTATATTAAGCAATGAAAAGTCGCAATACTTTACAAGTAACGATAAGTAGTAATAGTATCTAATTATAATAAAATTTATTAAAATTATAAATACAGCTGAATTAGTCAATGAATTTCGTGAATAAGTACGTCTTTCTTAAATTACTGTTATTAAATCAGGTCCTACAAAAGCTGTAGCTTATCTATGGGGATTTTTTATAAACTAAACCATATTTTTAAATTACTTAATTTATGATTTACAATTCATTAAATTTAATAATCTCACATTTGAGGAAAGGTAAAAAACAATTAAGATCAATTGTGAATGACTGCAATTTTATCTTTCGATGTTCTAAAAAGAAATTGTTTGACTTTCATCTTAAATTTAGTCACATAAAAAGAGCTTTTTGGTTTTTCTGGTATAGTATATTAAAGAACTTTGGAGCGTCGCGTCGTATGAGATTTTTTCCCAAAGAAATTTATTTTCAACAATTTATCCTCTTTAGATCGTGTTAAATGCTTGTGGTCAATAATAAATCATGCTATTTCTATATTTAAACTGAAAAGTAGCTACTTTTAAGAAAGACAAATATCTAACTAATACTATTCGTTATACCAAAATTCTCTAGGATATTTCATATCTTTATGCAACAAAATTTTTATAAATTGTTTTTGCTTAAGTATTACATTCTTTAAATGTGTGAAATTAAAATTCTATACGTTAACCGAGATGCAACCAATCCACGATATACTACTTTCAGTTCGGTTTTATCCACAAAACAGCATACATATCTGAGATTATATATGTTGGAGACAGACCGCGAATTCGGCCCGTGGCGAGATTTGGACATATCGCCATCTGTCCACAGCAAAAATACCAGATGCCGAAATAGCGATACAAATTGGCATCTGGCTAACTAAATTTGAACGCATCCCGAAATGTTAGATTGCGTTTTGGTCATATGACAAAAACGATTATTCAATTAAAACGAATTTATTTTAGGAACTAACATTTATTGCATTATTTATTGCGACACGGGAAGTACTGAATGACATTTGCTATTACATTTTATCTTGTTTAGTACACATTGCCCTTCTTGTCACATATACATATTGCGCCCCCGATACTGATTGAAACAACACAACCTCAATGTATGATTCTGACGTGTCCAGTGACTGTCCACGTGAAGTTCGTATCTTTGTTGTTATTTAGTAATGTTTGTACCGCAATTGCAAGATTTTAATGTAAGTAATCGTTTTAATTATGGAGTCTCAAGGAAGTTTAGTTGACAAGCACAGGTTTGAAGAAAAAATTTTTGAATTAGTTGAAAAAAGTAGCGGTAATAATATTATCACCGCATTGACCGTTGATCAGTATTCAAATATTTTAAATGAAGTCCAGAATAGCATCAGAAAGAAGGAAGCCGGAGAAAAACTAAGCTGCCAAGATTACAGGCGTCAACTCTTACCAATGGTGAGATATTTTATTTAGACTTTAAGAATG